>ML804980.1:0-64495 GCA_009831015.1 Picea engelmannii | reverse complement strand
AGAAGTCCAAATCAATTTGTTTAAGATCTGGCAACAAATTTATTTTGTGAAGGATCTGCATACCCTTCTCACTCATGTGTCCCAGCCTATGATTCCATAGTGTTGTATCCACTCCTGTAGAAGCTAAAGATATAGAAGAGTCAGTATTACCAGTACATAAATACAATGCACCTACCTTCTCTCATTTTTCTATCACCAATGATCCTTTGATGACCTTCCACGTCTTATCTGTAAATATGGATATACAACCTTCACTTTCCAACTGCCCTGTTGAAATTAATTTTTTCCTTAAATCTGGAACATGTCTTACCTCTTTCAACAACCATTGGTTTCCATTGCGTTGTTTTATTTTTACCTTTCCCATTCCAACAATTTTGCATGGTGCATCATCACCCAAATGAACCTGTCCAAAATAACCTTGAACATAATCTAGAAAATGTTTTCTATTGGGTGTGGCATGAAAAGAACCCCTTGAATCTATTAACCAAGACTCAGAAATATTATCTACAGAAAGAATCAAAGCATATTGTAACACATCACCTATTACATTTGCTTCCTGATTTCTCTCCTGCTGTCCATCTCTTTGTTTCTTTGGAGCTCCGCAGTGTTTCTTCAGATGTCCTTTCTTTCCACAATTCCAACACTCTATCTTTCCAAGTCTGGATTTGGATCTGCCCTTCCTCTTCCTAGAGTTTTTGTGGTTCCCTGAGCCCTTTCCTCTATCCTTTTGTCTTCCCCTGTTCTCCATGTTCAACGCATTACTTGATGTCTCACCTGTGCTTTTCCGTCGCATTTCCTCACTAAGGATAACACCAACAACATCATCAAATTTTAAAGTATTTGAATCAGAGACAGAGTTACTTACAGCCATGACCAAGCCATTTTATCTTTCTGGCAATGAGCACAAGATTAGAAGAGCCCTAACCTCATCATCAAAATACACTTTTACATAACTTAGTTGATTAGTAACCGTATTAAATTCATTTAAATGATCTGCAATAGACCCTCCTTCCAACATCTTCATATTAAATAATATCTTCATTAGAAATACCTTATTGGACACCGAGGGTTTTTCATACAATTTGGCTAATGTGTCCATCAAACCCTTCGTTGTCTTTTCTTTGGAAATATTGAAAGCCACTGACGCTGCCAGGCTCAGCCGTATCATTCCTAGAGCCTTTCTGTCAAGAATCTCCCATTCTTCGTCCTTCATGGTCGTCGGCTTCTTTGCTACTCCACCCAATGGTAGGAATAGATCATTCTGATATAAATAATCTTCCATCTGCATCTTCCATAACTGGTAGTTTTGGCCGTTAAATTTCTCGACCGTAAACTTTCCATCTTCCGACATTGCTCCCACTCGAACCAGGAACCCTCTTTTCCTGTGAGTTACCTTTCGCTCTGATACCAGTTGTTAGAAAAACAGGACCGCGGAGCAATAAAATAAAACAAATGTGGAAACAAAACACAGAAGATACACAATACAAGAGAGACACAGATTTATGTGGTTCACCCAGTGTGGGCTGCGTCCACCAGATAAATTGCCAGGTCCTTCCTTTATTATTATCCAACAAATGAAGGGATACAACCTACAGCAAAACCCGTTGTAACTTCCTCTTCTTTCTCTCACAGTCTCCTCTCTCGTAATACAATATTCACCATCCAAAACATAGCCGCAACACATTTCTCTCATAAAAGAGGGTTGCCTTTTAGGGAAAAAACCCTAACATAATTTCTACCGTTAGATCTTCGACCTTATAATGAACGGTCCAGATTTACAATGAAATTACAATATACTTTTACAAGGAAATTTTTCCTTTGGGGGCTTCGCCCCCAAACCCCCTACTGGAAGCACGCTTGCCCCTAGACCCCGCAGAGGGGGTACCCCCCCTCTGCACTCCCCCGCGTGGAAGAGTGTACATACTTTTGGGGTGTAAATACTTCATGGGGTATAAACACGGCTGAAAGTAAAACACCTCTGAATCGGGAAGATAATCAGGCTCCACAACCAACATAAGGGTGCATGCCTTAATAAAGGGTGCTTTCCCTCATCAAGTATGTTTCACGTCGTTCATCGTAACTTCTCCTTATACCTTCACTAGCCAATCTTATGGGGACTTCATATCCCCAAGAGGGTTGGTTTTCGGAAGGCCCCCCTTGAGTCGTTGGTTTGCTTGTTATTGTCCTAGATTTGATAGGGGCATGCTCTTTGATTCCAAGTCTAGTTCGTATTTAGGTTGAATTGTGTTTGGTTTCCACATATTATTTTCACTGTGGCTGAATCATCGTGTCAGTCATGTCAATTACGAAGACTAGAACCAATTGTGGAGGTACAACCACCTCTTAAGTGACACAAGACAAGTGACTGTGAATACGAAGAGTCCCATCTTTGATTCAAAGAGTCTAGTTTAGTTAAAAACAAAGTTACCAACTTAACGAGAACTCTCCAGAGTTCTCATTTTTTCAGAGTGGCTATTTTCACACATGTTTCAAAAAGTGGTGCTACCGGTAGCTCCATGTTTTTGGGAGGTGATTAAAATTGCAACTTGTTTGAAATCATACCCTTGACATTACGAATAGAACCCTAAAAATGACCCTTGAATCAAGAAGTGATGCTACCAGTAGCACCACATTTTTTTTGCGAGTTAAAACTATGACCTAATTAAAACTATGGCTTTAACCACTGACACTGCTGCAAATAAAACACTAAAAATGGACTCCTAAATCTAAAAGTGTTATTACTTGATAATTTCTTTATTAACTAATTTAATTTTTTTAATAAGTTACGTAAGAACAATAATTAAATTGGAAAAAAAACACCCATAAACAATGTTGTTTGTAATTCTTGAAATAAATTGTGCATGGAGTTTTTGAAACGTCCAGTTTCGAGTGGACACTCCACCCTAAACAATTTCCTCTTTTTTAAAGAAAAAAAAAACTTTTAGAAATAAAGAGAAAATATCCCCGACTCGCGGGATTGTCTTGTGGTTGAGATGCCATGACCCAAGGGCATCTAAGTTGTCAAAATCACTCGGGGATTGCACCCAACCTGGACCGCACCAATCCTTAACATGGTTGGATTTGAGGTGTCCCCAGAGGTTTCGAACCAATGACTCCACTTACAAAGTGCCTTAACAACTCACTCCCTCATCAACTACTCTACACCATGGAGACAAATTTTAACTATATTAAAAACCTAATACAATTTTAAATTTTAACTATATTAAAAACCTAAAATAAAGTTTGAATAGATTTTTTTTAAATTAAAAATTAAAATACAAACAAATTAAAAAGTAAATATGAAAAACTACATTAAAAACTAAATTAAATATTTAAAACTAAATTAGGTCATTGTATGGGAGGGGGCGATGCCCGACATTGCCCCCTCCCATACAATGACTTAATTTAGTTTTAAATATTTAATATTTAATTAGTTTTTATTCTAGTTTTTCACGTTTAGTTAAGTTGTTTTAATTATTTTTTAATCTTTACATGTAATATTTAAATATTACGGTTTTAGTTTTTTTTTAATTTATTTGTCTATTTTAATTTTGGATTTTGAAATGGCTTTTTAATTTTTTTATAAAAAATTTGATCTTTCATGGTTTTTTTTTTTCCAATGTTGGTGTTTTAAATTTAGTGATTTAAGGATAATTTTTGTTTTCCCAACAAAAGTGTAGATTTTACTCTCTTTTTTTAATTTTTTGAATAAAAATTGCGGTTTGAATTTTTTTCAACAAAAAATGTTTTTTTTCGGTTTTTTTTTATCGAATTTTTTTTTTTTTTAATGAATTTGTTTAGGGGTGTTTTTTTGTCGATTTAATTATTTTTTTAATGAAAATTATTAAGAAAATAAAATTAGTTAATAAATAAATTATCAAGTAATAAAAACTTTAGATTTAGGAGTCCATTTTCAGTGTTGTATTTGCAGCGGTGTCAATGGTCAAGGCCACAATTTCAATTAAGTCATAGTTTTAACTACAAAAAAAGTGGTGCTATTGATAACATAACTTCTCGATTCAGTGGCCAATTTTAGGTTTTTGTTTGCAATGTTAAGGGTGTGATTTCAAACAAGTCGAAACAAGTTGCAATTTTAACCACCTCCCAAAAAAATGGTGCTATCGGTAGCACCAATTTTTAATTTGGGGGTTGATTTTGGTGTTTTTTACCAAAAAATATGATATTTTTGGGCTAGAGTTTTTGTTTTGAGGTCACAATTCTCATTAAGTTGGTAACTTTGTTTAAAGTGGAAGTGGTCTAGGTAAAGGAACATTTTAATGAACCTTTTTCTTTGTTTAGCTTGCCTCACTGATCCAAATTTATGAGAAAAATGAAATGAAAACACAGTTTTATAATATTAACACAGAGACAATGTGAATAAAAATAGAGCTACAGTAAAATTGGACTTCTATTAAATAAGAAATATTTTGAAACTGTAAAATGCAGACTGAAACAAGCTTGCTAGAATGGTGACAACTTATCTCTGAGAAGAGATGTGATGGCTACGCTCATTCACAAGAATATGAGTACAATGAGGCTCTAAAGGTCTTTTTACAATAAACATGAAATACCAAACCATAGACATCCAAAAACCTAACCCTAGGAGATGAAGTGCCAAAAGTCATGTGGGCCCCGTCGGGGTAAGTTAGTACATCAACTTCTCGGGGTCGTAACTTTTGCATACGATCTTCGTTTAGGATGCATGATAGCTCATTGGAAATGTATTGATGAGGATATTAATTTAGGGGGCTCAATAAGAGACTTCAACTATTATTGAGGTTCCTGATCGCGAAAAATCATCGTTTGGACCCTCAAGATGGCCCCAGAAGTTCAGAAACTGAAAAACTACTAAAAATAGTAAGTTTCCAAATAAATGTTTTGAGCCAGATGGACAAGGTGGGTGGCCACCGAGATCCTTCTGGATCAATCCTCCCCCCTTAGGAAGCAATGGTATCCATTGTGTTGAGTGCCCCCATCAGATGAGGAAATTTCTACTAAATTTGGTCCTGGGTGAGCCACTTTCCTTGGTGCAGGAGTTGCCCTACTTTGACAACCCGATAAAGTTGGATCCTATGCTAGAAGGTTCCCTTGACCCATGTGTCCACGATTTGATCAGTGGATGCATGTTCCATGCAGTCAGGGTTGAGATCCATTGGTTTCAATTGTTCTTCTATCTCCGAGGTGTCCAATAATGGTGGAAAATAAGGTTGAAGGAGGTCCACATTGAATATTGAGTGCAAGCCAAGGAATGGGGGAAGGTTGAGCTCAAAATCATTGTCACCCACAACCTTGGTGATCGTGTCAGGTCCATAATGGAGTGGAAGAAGCCTCCGATGAGGCCTTGTAAGGTGTTCTTTCTGCAAGTGCAACCAAACTTTGTCTCCCAACTGAAACTGGTGTGGCACCCGGTGTTGATCATGGCATTGCTTGTACTTTCCATTGGACTTATGTAAAATATCCTGAACCTGTTGGAGGATGTGTTGGATCCACTCAATGAACTGGGTGGCTTTGTCAGCTCTAGTTGAAGCATGCAATGAGTCTTCCTGGGTGGTTTTGAGGGGTAATGCAACATCCATGGGACCCAATGGTTGAAATCCCAACCCGGCCTGAAAAGGGATGTGGTTGGTTGAGCTATGTATGGCTCTGTTGTAGTTGTGTTAAACATAGGGAAGACTCTCATCCAAGGTGTGGGGGTTCTTGGAATTGTACATGCACATGATGTGCATGATCATTTGGTTAACGACCTCAGTTTGGTCATTCATCTGGGGGTGGAAGGAAGTGGACTTGGTGAGCTTGGTGTCCAACAGTGACCAGAGGCTCGATCAGAATGTGCTGAGAAACCGGTTGTCCTGATCTGAGATAATGGTTTGTGGGATCCCAAAGTGGACCCACACTTGTTCAAATAATATCTTGGAAGTAGCCTCCACTGTGATGCTCTTCTTGCAGGCAGCCATAATCTCCATCTTGGAAAAGCAATCAACAACCACAAAAACACAGTTATTTCCCCACTTGGTGGATGGAAGACCCGACATATAGTCCATTGAGATGGATTGCCAGGGCCTGTCATGAGTAGGTAAAGGATTCTATAGGCCTTGTTTCTTAATGGCCAGTTTAGCAATAACGCAGGTAGTGATGACTGGATATACTTGTTGACATCCTGTCGAAGTTTCAACCAATAGAAATGTCGTTGCAACACTGCCACTATATTTTCCATCCCAAGGTGTCCTGTCACCCCACTGTAGTGGGCTTCCCAAATCAGCTTCGCTCGCTCGCTTGATGGAATGTATAGATGGCCCAGATGGCACAACAACCCATCATGAAGATGGAAATTGTTGACAGTTTTTTTTGCACCCAACATCTAGTAGGTGTTGGCGAAGTTAGAATCTATCTCATAGAGGTGAGGCCATCCAAAGGTCTCATGGTTGCAAGAATCGAGCATTGTGGTGAGTGTTTTGACTGGATGTTGGTTGAGGCAATCAACGACTCAGTTGGTACTTCCTATTTTATACTTGATGTTGAGGTGGAATTGCTACAAATATGTGGACCACTTTTGATGGTAGTCATTCTGCAATTTTCCTTGTGTCTGCATGAACTGCAACAGATTATGATCAGTGTGGATGAATGTCTCCTTCTCGAGAATGTAATGCCTCTACTGGTGGAAACCTTTCACAATGGAGTACATTTCTTTTTCGTAAGTAGGGTACTTACGAACGACATCAGATAGTGTCTCACTATGATAAGACATTGGGTGGTCGTGCTAAGTGATGACTGCACCCACAACATAGTTTGAAGCATCTGTCTCGATCTCAAAAGGTTGTTGTAGGTTAGGTAATGAAATCATTGGGGCGGAGCACAAGCGCTACTTCAGATCATCGAATGTTTTTTGTTGGGACAGACCCCCCACAATTTTTTTCTTACCACCACCTCTGGTTATTTGCCTGAAGGCCCATGCAATATGGGAAATCCCAACACAAACCTGCGATAGAAATTGGCAAGGCCTAAGAAGCTTCTAATCTCAGTGAGCATGGTTTGGGCTGGCTACTCATGGATGACTTGGATCTTGGTTGGACCCACATGCACACCATGTGCATCAACAATGCATCCTAGGTAGTGGACTATGTCCATGTCGAAGGAGAATTTTTCCAAGTTGGCATATAACTTATGCTACCGTAGAGCATGCAAAACTTGTTGAATGTGTTGCAAGTGTTCTGCCCAAGTCTTATTGTAGGTGAGGATGTCATCCAGATACACCACTAAAAAATAATTGATGAAAGGTCGCAAGATATCATCCCTCAACCTCATGAAAGTTGTTGGGGAATTTGTCAAACCAAAGGGCATGACCAAACATTCAAAAATACCTTGTTTTGACTTGAAGGCAGTCTTCCATACATCTGTCTGCTCTATTGGGACCTGGTGGTATCCATACTTCAAATCAATCTTACTGAAGTATTTGGCTCCCTTGATCTGATCAAGGAGATCATTGATTCATGGAATCGGGTACCGGTTCCTGACTGTGATTTTATTTAGGGCCCGATAATCAATGCAGAGTCACCAGGTCCCATCTTTCTTTTGTACAAGAATGATCGGGCTTCCACAAGGAGATGAGTTGGATCAAATATGCCCCTTGTGGAGTAGTTCTTGTATCTGACAATGGATCTCCTCGTTTTGTAACAGAGAATGACGATAGACTGGTCCATTGGGTAGTTGTTCACTGGGGGTCAGATCAATGAAATTCTTAACTTGATAGTGCAGAGGTACCCCAGTAGGTGAGGAGAATATGTATTTGTTTCCTTACATGACCTTGTCCACTTTCTTCTGTTGTGTGGAGATTTCGATCGTGGAGGTCATGGATGTGGCTGCAATCTTTCACTCACACCGAGAGAAAATCACGAAGAAGACAAACTTCCCAGTTTGAGAGATGACCTTCCTCCATTACTTGGCAGAGATCAAGGAGATGACACTAGGTGGGACTACCTCGGGTATCCTATACAATTTCTTGTTCAAAGTAATAATAATACTGCAAGGCATAGACTCATATACATCATGACGTTTCCATAAGTAAGATTGGCCCAAAATAAAATCACAAAATTCAAGGGGAGAAACATCATACAATACCTCATCTTTGAATGGCTTGATGCCATACGAAAAACGACATTGTTGGTTGAAGTGAAGATCGCTCCCTTGGCGGAGCCATCTGATGGTGTAGGGTTGCGGGTGTGGCGTTGTCGGCAGGACTAGCCATTTGAATACCTCCACTGAGATGAGGTTCTTCTCGATACTGCTATCAATGATGAAGTGTAGCAAAGTGCCTTTCACCCACATCTGTGGATGAAAGAGGCGCTCACCTTCCTCTCACTCATCAGGTTCATCGGGTTGGATCTTGGTGGTAGCAACGGTGGCACTGGGTTCCGTGTCAATGATTTGTCTCCCCTTTTCTAGTTCTAAATCATAGTCATAACACACATCCAATTCATAGGGTTTCACCTCTACCACCAATGACTGCTTTGAGCGCAATTAACAATGTTATGTCAGGGGATCTTATGGAAGTCACAACAATTCTCAATATATTTCTTCATCTTTCTATTGTCCTTCTTTGCTTGCGGATTTAACTGGTTTTCTTGAGGATGTCCATATTTTCTATGTCCTTTGTTATACAGTTTGGGGCTTCCCTTTCCCTGCTTCTGCTGTGAGGGGTTCCCAGACCCGAAATGTCGTGTATTTTGTTTAAGCTTCTATTTGATTTTGATGGTATATCGATAGGCCACGCCTAAGAACGAGATGTCTAAAAAATCCATTTCTTCCTGAATGTATCTATGAAAACCACCGCGATACTTGATCACCAGATGTCGCTCAAAATATTTAATACCTAGATTGGTGTGCAAGGTATGGAATATATTTGTGAACATTGGCACTGCTTGGTCCCTTTCATGTCGCAGTGTGGTCCATTTTGTATACAAGTCATCATAATTTCCAACAGGGTATTATTGTTTCGTGATAGAATCCCTAAAGGATTCCTAGGTAAGTGCAATTGTAAATAATGAGGGTTCCTCTGTTTCCTTTTTCTCACAGGAAGTCTCCCACCAATCTTTGACATGGGGTGCGGATTTGAGGAATGCAAAAGTAATCTTTCTCTATTCGAAAAGTCATGGACAAAAAACCCATCTAGCATATTCAACCATTTGTCTACAACATTTGCATCTATTTGACCTTCAAATATATTAATATCAAAGTTGATTTGTACCTTGAAGGGGGCAGCGCCTCCGTTCGAGGTAGATACGTCATTTTTTGGCAGTCATCGAAGGATTTGTGCAAAGTTGTCCATCATCTCATTCCTCTATCGCTCGAGTGATTCCTCAAGTAACATTTTGAAAGGATCTCATGTACTGTCATATTTATTTTCTCCCTCCATGGAAGGTTTCTTGGGCATGCGAGAGCAGTTTTCCTAAAGAGAAACAAGCTTGAGACCCAAATCTCTATACCCTAACCTCGTCGAGGACATGTACTAAAAAATGACAAGGAGCAGACCACTCTTATACCACTGATCCAGATTTACGAGTAGAACGAAATGAAAAAAATAAATTTATTATATTGACACAGAGACACAATGAATAACAATAGATATACAGTAAAACTGGACTTCTATTAAATAAGAAATATGTTGAAACTGTAAAATGCATACTAAAATAAGCTTGTTATAATGGTGGCAGCTTATCTCTGAGAAGAGATGTGTCGGCTACACTCATTCACAAGAACATGAGTACAATGAGGATTTGAATGAATTTTTACATTAAACATGAAAGAAAAAACCCTAGACATCCAAAAACCTAACCCTAAGAGATGAAGCGCCAAAAGTCATGTGGCCCCATTGGGTTAAGTTAGTACATCAACTTCCTTGGGTCATAACTTTTGCATAGGATATTCGTTTAGGGCACACAATAGCTTGTTGGAAAGGTATTGACAAGGAGATTCATTTAGGGGGATTAATAAGAGCCCTTACCTCTCATTGAGGTGCATGATCATGAAAAAACATCATTTAGGCCCTCAAAATGGCCTCAGAAGTTCAAAAACCGAAAAACTGCTAAAAATAGTAAGTTGCCAAAGAACTGTTTTGAGCCAGTTGGACAAGGTGGGTGGCCACCAAGATCCTCCTAGATCACTCACACCATGTCAGGGCTAATTATTTCATCCAATGTGGTTGAGACATCAAGCCCATCCATAAGTGGGACTGAGGGCATCCATGTGATGTCCATATTACCTTCCTTGAGCACCATTGGACCTACACTATGTATGCCTTTTTTGATGGGTCCCTCGATCTGGTGGATACCGATTGTGTCATCATTTCCATCTGACAATCTATCTAACATCCCTACGCCAATCCTATCTATTTTGATGCCCATGATTGATCTTATTCTAGTGGGGGTTGAGCCTTGGTTTCAAGATGGGGGGTAGAGTTCCTTCCACCTCCACCATTCTTATGAGCGACCCAACATCATCAGTGGTTTGTCTACCTTTTGGATGGAATATTCCTAGTGATTTTGGGGCTATCCCTAGTCAATATGGGTGCAACAACATGTCATGAGGGTTCAAATTCCCATGGGTTGGCACACCTTTCCCTAGGTGCATGTCCCTTAGGGGAAACTTTTTACAGTGGGAAGGTGTTCCCTTCATCAATACCTCTGGTTCTAGGGGTTCTTACCTAGTACTAATTTTGGGAAGACATTTCCTTTAGGGTCTACACCTACCCCTTGGGGTTGTGTTTGGTGCTAGGAGCAGTCATGCTCCTAGGAGTGCCCCCATCCCTAGGGGCACTCACTCTTCTAGAACACCTCAACCGTCTGATAGCATGAACGTAGGGGGATTTGTTTTAGTGTTTGTAGCTCAGATAGTTATTTCTGCAAGGGTGTCTACTTATGGAAATCGTCATTAAATGTATCCTATTATTTTTTTAGAGATCACTTCATTAATTAAATAATAAAGTGAACATATTTTATTAAAGTGATTTTTAATTAATAAAGTGACTAAGTTGAGTCACTTAATGATTCAATTAAAATAGGGCCATTGATCTCAATGTTAAATCTGGACCGTTGAGATTAGGTAAATGGCTCAAGTCAAAATTATAAAGTACAGTAAGGGGAAAAGGAAAAAGACACATTCATTATTCATAGTGAGTGAGTAATTGGGTGAAGGTGAAGACATAGAAGCAGCAAGTCAAGGGCAACAAAACAACTACACACAAATTGAGGTACCAGAGGTCGTACAATAGATCTGTATAAGGTCATACAATATATCTGTATGACCATATGGATCCATACAACAACAAGTGTAGCAGTTCGGTTGCATGTGTGAGTTGTTGCAATTATTCTAGCAGTATATTCATCCATACAATAGGTTATACAGGGCATACGGACGACCTCAATGATCAACAACACACTAATCGAGGCATTGGGATTTTACAGGTTTGCAGTGATTTGTGGTTTTCTCTTTCAGATTCATTTTCCCTGATAGGGGAGCTCTTGTAAGTTATAAATATATTTGAATGAAGAACTGATTTAGAAGAGAAGAAATAATTTTTATTATGTGTTTTGATTTTCTAGTTTCCTCTACATAAAGAGTTAATAATTCCAGTAAAGTAATCTAGATCTGATTTGTTTGCTTAGTTTGTTGGTTTTAACAAATTAACATGGTATCAAAGCTCTTTCTCTGAGAGAAAAGCAGATCCAGTTTATACAATGTTGATTGTTTCAGTGAGCTTGAAGAACAAGGCTCAGGAAAATCATGCCAATCATCAATGTGAAGGTTGAGGATCGACTTGATGGGGTTTTGAATTTTCTACCTTGAAAGGAAAGACTAATGTTGCTCATGAAGGAGTGAGATTTGTAGTATGTCATGACCAATGGTATTCCAGCTCCAAAACCAGCACGGGGTGCATAGCAGGTGCAGTTAGTGGTATATCCAGCGTTATGGGAAGCGTTGGAGAAGAAATAAATAAAGGCACAAAGGGTGATCCTAGAAGTGATCAAGGATCATCTGATCCCACATGTGTTGGAGAAGACCAGTTCCAAAGACATGTTTGATTCCTTATTATCACTTTTATAAAGTGGTAACATGAGTCGGAAGATGTTTCTCAAAGCCAACATTAGAGAATGCAGAATGACCCACTTCGACAATGTGTCCATCTAGCTTATGAGGATCACACAGATCTGTGACCAGCTTGCAGTTATTGGAGAGGTTGTATTGGATGTAGAGTTAGTAAATGTTGCTTTGAATGGATTCACCAAGGCATGGGAACCATTCATCATGGGCATATGTTCCCAGGAGAAACTTCCCAAGTGGGAGAGACTTTGGCATGCCTGCATTCAAGAGGAGACTTGGAAGGAGTCCAGATCAAACAAGTAGGGAAGAGGTGGAGAAGATGAAAACTTATCCCTTCTCAGTAAAACCAAGAAAGGCAAAGAGAATTTTTTTGTCAAGAAAGTTAACAATTATGGAAAGGGGCAACAATCTGGGAAGAAGAAAGACATGAGAAAGTTCAAATGCTACATTTTCCATAATAATGGCTAATTTTCCTCTCAGTGTCCACAGAGAAACAAAGGTGTGTTGAAGATAGTTACAACAACAACATAGACATAGTTGAATGAACTTTCATCAAAGTTTAGAGTGATTTTTCATTTGTGTCATGTATTTCTACCATCAATACTCCCAACAATGAATGGCACTTAGGAAGTGGCACATCTCGTCACATCGCATAGGCTAAAGATTTGTTCAACAATTTATCAGAGGAGGACTCATAGCTCCGCATACAACTTGGAAACAATGCCAAGTATCCAGAGAGGATTCAAGGGACAATGTAGTTCCAGATTGATTCAGGATGATCCTTTGATGCATAGGAGGTATTGTATGTACTTGGCCTAAAGAAGAACCTATTGTCCATCTCATTCATGGAGGACAAAGGTTATGAGGTTAACTTACAGAGGGGGAAGGTATTCGTTTTCCCAGAGGGAGCCAGTGTAGACATTGTTTTGAGGATTGGAGTCTGAGATGGGAACCTATATACACTTCATCGCTACCTTGTTCAGAAATTGATGCACACTAGTGAGATCATGTGCAAGTTGTGGGACAGGGTTATGGGGCATCTCCATCAAATATATCTACCATTATTGAGGAAAATGGTCACTAGGCTTCCAAATTTCAGTCTGGATCATCAAGGGGTGTGCATAGATTCTTCTCTTGGAAAGAATGTCAAGGCATCGTTTCCTAGCAGTGAGACTTGATCCAAAGGCATTTTGGATCTGATACATTATGATGTTGGTGGGCCTATGTCAGTTGCTTCAGTGAAGGGCACATCCTATTATGTGACCTTCATTGATGACTTCTCCAGAAAGACCTAGATCTACTTCATGAAGACCAAGGATGAGGTCTTCAGCCATTTTAGAGATTTCAAAGCTCAGGTGGAGAACATGATAGGAAGGAAGATCAAGGTGATGAGGACAAACAACGGGAGTGAGTACACCTCCAATGAGTTCACTGATTTCTGTAAGATGGCAGGAATCAAGAAGGATAAGATGGTAGCCTACAACCTATAGAAAAATGGGGTTGCAGAGAGTAAGAACAAGTCTATCGTCGGTGTGGTGAAAACCATGATCCATGATCAGAGTTTGCATTTGTTTCTATGAGTTGAGGCATGCAACACAGTTGTGTATTTGTGTAAAAGAATCCCACACCATATACTTGATGATAAAACATCGGAGGAAGAATTCACATGTAGGAGACTTGAAATAGGGAATCTCTGGGTTTTTGGTCGTCTAGTCTATATCCACATCCCTGTGGATAAGAGGACAAAGTTGCAGCCCTCGAGAGAGAGGGGCGTCTTCATGGGTTATAACAAGGATTCATAGGCCTATAGAGTCTTCCTAACAAAGTAGAGAAGGATAAGGTTGATCTCAAATGTCAAGTTTGAGGAGTGGCATCTAGGAAATCTTAGGATCTACCCACAGTTGCAAAGGGGCCAGAGGAGGTGGACCCAAATGATGAGCCGAGAGAAGAGACTTCTAGTGTGGGGAGCTAGATTCTAGAGGACGTGGAGGAGAAGTTGACCCTTCAAATTTATTTAGGAGGCCCATGTGGTTTGATCTGACCTTGTAGGATGCTCAGGAGCATGTTGATCCTCCCAGGATCACATTCCAGGAGAGCAGGCCTCCTTGGAAGTTTTTGGCATATAAGGATTTGATGACCAACATCATAAACTTAGAGCCCTCTATCTTTGAGGAAGCATCCAACCGGTAGGTGTGGAGAGATGTCATGGTGGAGGAGCACAACTCCATCATGAGGAATGATTTCTAGGAGATTGTGTCAAGGCTAGAGGGGAATTCAATGGTGACTTCTAGATGGATTTACAAGGTAAACCATGCAGTATATGGCAACGTGGAGAAGTACAAGGCGGGATTTTTGGCTCGTGGTTTCTCTCAAAAAGAGGGAGTAGACTATGAGGAGACATTTTCTCCTGTAGACAAATACTCCTCTATCTGAGCATTACTTTATATTGGAGCATCCATCATATGAATGTGAAGACAACCTCCCTCAACAAAGTCATTGAGGAAGAGGTTTGCATCGATCGACCATAGGGGTTGAGGTTAATGACAGGGAGATGCATGTATGCAAGCTAAAGAAATCCTTATATGGACTCAAACAGGCACCCATTTCTTGATACTCTAGGATTGACAACTATTTGTAGGGCATGGGATTCACCAAGAGTGAGGTAGATCCCAAACTATACTTCTAGCTCGTTGGATCTGAGGTCCTCATATTTGTGATGTATGTGGATGATCTCATTTAGATAACTGCATAGAGTCTCATTGCAGGATGCAACTTAGACTTGGTGTTAGAATTTGATATGAAGGATATTGTGCCAGTGCATTACATTATGGGACTTGAGGTTTGGAAATGATCGGGCGAGATCTTCCTAGGACAGGGGAAGTACACTCTTGATATCCTTAAGAGATTAGGTATGGAGCATAGTAGACCAATGGACACTTCGATGATGACCAAATTGTGGAAGATTGATTCTTTAGATTCAGATTTGGTAGATCCCAGATAGTACTGACAACTGATTGGTTCGTTGATGTATCTGGTCAACCCTCGTCCAGAGATATTATTTGATGTTAACACCTTGATCTAGTTCATGGTGGAGTCGAGGGAGGTTCATTGGGTGGCAACAAATCACATGCTCAATTACTTACATGGCACAATATCATATGGATTATGGTACCTTGGTGGAGAAGGTGTGAGGTTGTAGGGATAATTAGATTCAGATTGGGAAAGTAGTGATATATATCAAAAGAGCACCTTTGGATGTTTCTTTAGCTTGGGGTCAGCAGTCATTTTCTGGTTCAACAAAAATAAAACCTCAGTAACATTGAGTTCATCTAAGGCAGAGTATGTGGCAGCCAGTCTAGCTAGTTGTGAAACCATCTGGTTTCTCAAGCTACTCACATGATTGTTTGGTCAGGAGCTTGAGCCGACCTTGATCCACTGCGATAACTAGAGTTGCATCAAACTCTCAGAGAATCTGATGTTTGATTATAGGTCGAAGCACATCGAGATCATATACCACTTCATCAGAGACAAGGTGTTGAAGGGAGCATTCAAGCTCCAATATATTCCTGCAGATGAGCAATTGGTAGAAATTTTCACCAAGCCCTTGGTGAAAGGCAAGTTCATCTTCTTCAGAGACAATCTTAGAGTGGTGGAAAATACCTTCCTCGCTAAGAGGGAGTACTAGTGTTTGTAGCTCAGATAGGTATTTCCGCAAGGGTGTCTACTTGTGGAAATCATCATTAAATGTATCCTATGCTTTTTCTAGAGTTCACTTTATTAATTAATTAACAAAATGCGCATTTTTTTATTAAAGTGACTTTTAATTAATAAAGTGACTAAGTTGAGTCACTTAATGATTTAATTAAAAGAGAGCAACTGATCTCACAATTAGATCTTAATCGTTGAGATTAGGTAAATGGCTCAAGTCAAAATTATAAAAGACAACAAGGGGAAAAAGACAAAGACACATTCATTATTCATAGTGAGTGAGTAATTGGGTAAGGGAGAAGATAGAGCAACAACAACAACAAGTCAAGGGAAGCATAACATCTACACGCAAACTAAAGTATAATAGGTTGTACAATAGATCCATTCAGGGTCGTGCAACAGATATGTACGGCTGTACAGATCCATACAACAATGGGTGCAACAAGTCGGCCACACATGTGAGCCGCTACACTTATGCCAGCAGTAGATTCGTTTGTATAATGGGTCGTATGGACGGCCTCAGTGATCAACAACATGTTAATCGAGGCACTGGAATTTTACAGGTTTGCAGTGATTTGTGGTTTTTCTCTTTCAGATCCATTTTCCCTGTTATGAGAGCTCTTGTAACTTCTAGAGATATTTGAATGAAGAACTAATTTAGAATAGAATAAATAATTTGTATCGTGTGTTTTTCTTTTCCAGTTTCTGTTGCATGAAGAGTTAATAATTCCAGTAAAGTAATCTAGATCTGATATGCTTTATTAGTTTTTTGGTTTTAATAAATTAACAATGGCAAGGCTCATCTGGAAAAGTAGAGACTCCATCTCCCTCCCAATATTCATTTACTCATACATCGTTTCATTTCCTTGCAACGTTAGACTTACTCGATTTGTTATGTTTGACAAATGACCCTATTTCCCACAAGCCTTCATGGTTGGTTATTCCTGCGAAGCTACCATCAGACATACCAAAATTTGATGCAAAGCAAGGATAAGACCCCTCCATGCACGTCATGGCATATTGTTTTTGGTGTTCATCCAATTGAATTAAAAGGTGATTTTGTTAAAAGTTTCAACAACTTGGCAATGGTGTTTCTAACACATTACCAATTACCCATACGATATGAGATAGGAACGAATATCTTGACATCACTACAACAAAATATTTCCACCCACATTTTTTATCATATCTGTTAATGGCGACGAAGACATAGGATGATCAAGACCTAGATCTAGATAATCTCTTGATGGAGTGGTTCACCAGGTCTCTCCTACCAACCATTGTTAAGGATATCGCTATGGTTGGGGAAGGTATCGACGAGCAAGCCATCATGCATGCCCAACACTTGGATTTTAATTACTCTTAGTCGAGCACCCTTTATGATATTATATTGCATGCTCCTGGGCCATTGACATATCCAAAGAAGCCAAACCCAGGACCCCTTCTCGATGGTGTGGTGGGTTTTGTTCCCCATGCTTCTGTGGGCCAATTAGATATCCATATGGGCCACATGTCTATATTGTTATGCAAGAGAATCACCATCAACATTCAATGAGGCCAAGTGGAGGAAATCTCATCATCCAGCGCGCGCATTCAAATTAGTTTTGATTCTAAGGACAATGCGTCACTTTAATGTTTTGAAAGTATTGTAATTAAAGGCCCATATGATTTTGAGGCATGAGCCATTGTAAACAATCTAGGAGATTATAATTTATTTAATGTTTAAAGGATTGTCCATATCTTTAGCATCGACTCATATCTATATTGTAAATGATCATTTAATTGTAATAAGCCTTAGTGTTAGGATGCTTTAATTATGATGTGAAAGCGCTAGGGTAGTTGGAAGGAAGGATCAAGAAGCCCCTCCATGTATAAATGTATGTAATCTAAGCCAAAAGAGTCTGTTGAAGATTATTGTATTTGTTGTTGAGATCATAGTGATTAATACGGAGAAAGAGAGAAGTTGAGAGATGTGGGAACTCTTGTAAAAATTTTCTTGAAGGAATATAATAGAGTATATTTACTTCACATGTATGAGTTTTTTATCTATGAGTTATTTGGGTAATGTTATGTTATATATTTTCTATATTTATATGCATGTGTGTGTATTTCATGGTTGAATGAATGAACCATTGATTTTATATAAGTTTCAATTGTTTCTCTTCTAAAATCTACAAGGAGTGCACAGTGGCCACGCAAGGAGTGTGAGGGAAGAGTTGTTTTCAGACTCAATAGCTTAGAAGAGATAGCATGAATTTCGTAGAGTGAGTGCAAGGAGTGAACATATACTCGTTTGAGTATAAAATCTTGAAAGATAATCATGTGCAAGGTGTGCATAGGGACAACACTTAGTGAAGTGTTGAAAGAGTCTCAAGGTGGGAAATCCCAAGGAGTGTGTGAGAGATTATCTAAGTCTCAAGCTCAAGAGGAGTGTACGAGAGATTTTCTAAGTCTCAAGCTCAAGAGGAGTGTACGAGAGATTTTCTAAGTCTCAAGCTCAAGAGGAGTAGCTAAAAATGTGCACAAAATCCTAAGTCCTTCAAAGTTGACAAAGCTTGGGAAGGATAGTAATAATTAGTTCTCAAAGGGGGGAATTCCTTTTGTTTGGAGGATGAGCAGACAAGATCCGTTCAGAGTGGACCAAAGGTTTTCACAACCATCAGATATGGAGAAGGAGTGTGGGTGTTAACCCCTTTAAGTCCTTTGAACTTCATGAATTTGGCGATTTGTAGGTTTGTGTTGTGGAGGAGGAGAGTTTTTCGAAGTCCCAGGATCTGAAGTTAATATGGACCATTAGTAAACAAGGACATGTGTCCACAGATCAAGCGTGGTTCATAAGTCCGAATATCCGGATAAATTGAAGAGTTGTTGCAAGAGTGAGTAGAACTCTCGAAGCTCTGAAGCCCGGAGTAGATCATGACCGTTGGTGTCAGAGCCACGTGTCGAGAGATTGCTATTAGTTCGAAAATCCGACAGTCTGGGAGAATGGAGGCATAAAGTGTTAATATTTGAGAACTCACGAAGGTCGGAGTATATCTCAACCGTTTGTTGAGAGGGACATGTGGATCATGGATAAATCCCTTCGCTAGTTCGGCACTCCGAAGGATTTGGAGTATTGTGTCGCGAAAATCTCTAAATCCCAAAGCGCGAAGTAAATAGAGACCATCGATCTGAGGTGAATAGTAATTGTCTGATCTTCTAGTTCAGATTTCATGCATCCAAAAGTATTGCATGTTGGATCAGGGAATATTCACGAAGCCCGGAGTCTTGAAGTCCTTGTGAGCCCTAGATCTCGACATGTATTGTGGGTTGTTGATCCTCATTGTTGTTTGACTGTTCGCGAATTCAAAATTCAGGAAGATTGTAGTTTGTAGTTGTTGTGACTCCTAAAGCTCGGAGCTATGAAGTGTCGGAGTTCCTATGGGTTAAGAACTTAGCCCACGGTTTTGTCCCGAGGTCACATGGATTTCTCTGCTGAGGTGATAAGACCCTCGCAAGAGAAATTTTACGTGCAGGGGGGAAGGAAAAAGGATTTTGGTAGAGTACTTTGAGGGTTCAACGAGGACCCGAGAGCTAATTCTTCTCCCTTGATTAAACAATCCTTAGACTAGGAGGTTGTGTGAGCCCCTGGGATTGGTGGGTGTTTGTGTCAAGTGGTATCATAGCAGGAAATTAAGCTTTGTGAGAAAAAAGAATATTCATAATCATGCTGCCAAGAAGACTTACGGAGAGACATGTAGTCAATGCAGACATGGAAGAGGAAATGAGACAACTTTGTGCAAGTTTGGATTCCATGGATACAACACAAAGAAGAACACTCGATGTTAGGGATGCCAGTGAAAGTGAAAATGAATATGTAGAAGATGAAGAAGTTGCAGGAGAACAAGCAGCAGAGGAGCGACTGTTGAGAGTTGTTGTCAATATGGGAACCGGAGAAAAGATAGAAGTTCTTATGTATGAATGTAATTTAAATGTAGAAAAATTGTTGGACTGGATAAGTTCTTTAGACAAGTACTTTGACTATAAGGAAATTGATGATGAGAAGAAGGTAAAACATGCAGTAACCATATTGAAGGGACATGCAGCTTTATGGTGGGACGAGTTGCAAGCTGACAGAAAGAGTAAAGGTAAGACTAAAACCAAGAGTTGGGATAGAATGGTAGCTAATCTCAAGGATAAATTCATACACAAGGATTATTAGTTAAATCTATTCAAGAAGTTGTAGAATCTGAGACATAAAGGTTTGTCGGTGAAAGAGTATACCAAAGAATTTTATAAGTTGGACATAAGAGAATCACATAGGGATAATGATGAAGAAACAGTTGTTAGATACATACATGGATTAAGGTATGAGATCCAGGATGAGATTAGCATGATGAAAATGAGAACTGAGGAAGATTCTTATCAGGTAGCCCTGAAAGCAGAAGAAAATTTGAAAAGGAAATAGAGTCAAAGGAACATAGGAAAGAGTCCAAATAGAAGAAGAGGAACCGTCAGAGAAAATTTCCAGAAGCCCAGAGGAGAAGCTAGAAGATATAACAGTCAGATAGAGAGAGGAGGAATTTCTAGAGGAGGACACTATGGAGGAAGAAATTATTTCCTCAAAGGAAGAGGAAGAGGCAGAGGAGGAGAAGTGAAGTGTTATGTCTGTGGAAAAACAAGGCATATGTCTTGAGAATGTCCTCCAAAAAAAACTTAGGAGGTGGAGAAGCTCACATTTCTGAGGCGTAAAAGAAGAATGTGGATATAGAGATGAAGGTAGAAGCAGTGGAAGAAGGAATATCACTCATGATGAGGAAATCTCTTGTAAATCCAGAGAAAGAGGTACGAGAACCAATACAAAGGAACAATTTGTTCAGAACTGCTTGCAAGACCAGAGATAGGGTATGAAAGGTGATCATCGACAGTGGGAGTATTGATAACTTGGTATCCATGGAGATGGTGGAAAAGCTAAAGCTGGAGATGACTGCACATATGATTCCATAGAAGGTGTCGTGGCTGCAAAAAAGACATCAATTCATGGTAAGCCGACAATGTAAGGTTGATTTTAAATAGGTGGTTATAGAGATGAAGTTTTATGTGATGTCATACCTATGAATGTTTTTCATGTTATGTTGGGAAGATTGTGGCAATATGATAGGAATGTCATACATGATGGGAGGAAGAATACTTATACCCTTGAGAAGAATGGGCGTAAGCATATGTTGTTTCCAATAGAAGATAAAGGACTCAAAGAGGAAGCTAGTCTGAGTATACTTCTTATGAGTGGGAAGGAACTCTTAAAGGAAGTTAAGAAAGACCAGGAAATAAAGTTTGTTGTTGTAGGTAAGCCGAGAGTCATTCTCACAAACACTTCTATAAATTATTTTCTTGTAGAATTCCAGGAGTTATTAGATGAGTTTGTTGATATTGTGGTAGATGAGTTACCTCACTCTTTACTTCCCATCAGGAGTATCAGTCACCACATTGACCTTATTCCAAGAGCCAGTTTTCCAAACAAAGCAGCATACAGACTAACCCCTCAATAGAATGAAGAGGTGAAGGAGAAAGTCCAAGAGCTTTTTGATAAAGTTTTGACCAGGGAAAGTTTGATCACGTGTGCAGTACCAACTATGTTGAATTCAAAGAATGATGGAGGTTGGAGAATGTGCACAGATCCTAGAGCCATCAACAAGATAACAATCAGGTATAGATTTCCTTTACCCATAATGGATGATTTGATGGATTGCTTGAATGGAGATAGTTATTTTTCCAAAATAGACTTAAAGAGTTTTTATCATCAGATGAGGATGAGAGAGGGAGATGAATGGAAAACAACATTCAAAACAAATGAAGGATTGTATGAGTGGCTTGTTATGTATTTTGGCTTAAAAAATGCACCAAGCACGTTTATGGGGTTGATGAATGAAGTGCTCAAAGATTTTATTGGTAAGTTTGTGATTGTTTATTTAGATGACATCATAATTTTCAGTAAGACTGAAGAGGAGCATTTGAGACATTTGAAGATGGTTTTGAGAAGGTTACAGCAGGAGAAGTTGTTGGTAAATTTGAAGAAATGTTCTTTCATGAAAACAGAACTTGCGTATTTGGGGTGCGTAGTCTCTTCAAATGAATTGAAGATGGATCTAGAGAAGGTGAGGGAAATAAGAGAATCACCTTCTCCAAGAAGCATGTTTTTTCATGGGTTAGCGAGTTTTTACAGGAATTTCAACAGTGTTTGTGCACCCATATTGGACACCATAAAGAAGGAACATTGATCTTTTAATTGGATAGAAGAATCTAACAAGGGATTTAGAGAGTTGAAAGAGAAGATAATAGAACAACATTTTTTAGTTCTTCCCGATTTTAAGAAGACTTTTCAGGTCAAATGTGATGCAAGTGGAGTAGCCATTGGCGCAGTTTTAAGTCAAGATAATAAGCATGTTTCTTATTTCAGTGAGAAGTTGAATGATGTTAAGAGGAAGTATTCAACATATGACAAGAATTTTATGTTGTAATTCAAGCTTTGAAAAAGTGGAGGCATTATCTTATCCTGAAGGAGTTTGTTTTGTATACCGACAATTAGGCTTTGCAGTTTATAACTAGACAAGAGAAATTGAACCAGAGACATGCCAAATGGGTAGAATTCATGAAGAATTTTACTTTTTTTATTAAGAATATTAGTGGAATCATTAACAAAGTTGCAGATTATTTGAGCAGGAGATGTTTGATCTTGCAGGAATTCCAAGTGGAGACTTTGGGATTTGAACACCTCAATGAGATGTATCAAGAAGACTCGGGTTTCATGGAAGCTTATGAAGCATGTGGGAACCCTTTTCTAAGAGATAGAAATCAATGGATGGATTATCTGATCCAAGACAGACTGTTGTTCAAAGGTATCACATTGTGTATCCCGAAATGATCAATGAGGGAAAATTTGCTAAAGTAGAAACATAGCGGTGGATCGGTTGGACACTTTGGCCATGATAAAACATATGCACAGTTTAGTTCTTCATACTATTGGCCAGGCATGAGGTTTGATGTGAAGAATTTTGTGGACAGATACAAAATATGCCACTATGCTAAAGGAAAGAAGCAAAACACTAGATTGTATCAACCATTGCCTATTTTAGACAGGTCATGGGATGCTATAAGTATGGATTTTGTTCTAGGATTTCCAATAACCCAGAGAGGGAGTGATTCAATCTTTGTGGTGGTTGAAAAACTTTAAAATATGGCACATTTCATACCGTTTTATAAAACTAGTGATGCTACCCATATAGAAAAAAAAAAATTCAAGGAGATTGTGAGATTACATGGGTTACTAAGGATTATAGTCTCAGACAGACATACTAAACTTGTGGGACACTTTTGGAGGACCTTGTGGAAGAAGTTAGGGACAAGTTTGTCTTTCAGTTCAACATATCATCCTCAAACAGATGGACAGACTGAGGTAGTGAATCAAAGTTCATGGAATCTGTTAAAGAGTTTGGTCACTGAACATAAGAGTCAGTGGGATCAAATTCGGCCCCGAGAAGAGTTTTCATATAAAGACTCACTGAATAGGAGTACTGGTAAGATTCCATTCCATATAGTATATGGGATGCATCCAGGAGGAATTTCATAATTGAGATATTTGGGACGAGATGAATTCTGAAGTGCAGGAGCATAGGATTTTGTTGCAGAAATGCAGAAATGCAGAAATTGCATGATCAAATCAAAGGACAACTACAGAATAGCAGCCACAAATATAAGAACAGAGTATACTAGAAAATAAGAGAGGTGAATTTTGAAATTGGAGATCAATTCTTAACACACCTGAGGAAGGAAATATTTTCAACAAGTTGAAGATGAAGAAGATAGGACTTTGTAAGATCCTCAGAAAATTATCTACAAATGCTTATGAGATTGAATTGCAAGAGGACATTGGAATATCACCAATATTCAATGTAGAAGACTTATACCCTTACATGGTGGATGATATAGAAGGGATAGATGATCGAGAGGAGATTTAGTGGAAGCGGCAGATGCCCATAGCAGAGAAGTCACAGATAGAGAATATTTTAGATGAGAGGATTGCTAAGAAAACCAGGAGGAAATTTTATTATGAGTATTTGGTTGAGTGCAAAGATCATCCAGAAGAATATGCCAATTGGATAACTGAAACTGATATCCAAAAGCATGGAAATACGGTGCAGGAGCTCATGGACAGGAGTCCATAAATATTTTTTTCCAGAGGAGTATGATGCAGGAGCATCGTCGTCAACATTCAATGAGGCCAAGTGGAGGACAACTCAGCATCCATCCCACACATTCAAATTAGTTTTGATTCTGAGGAGAGCGTGTCACTTTAATGTTTTGAAAGTATTGTAATTAAAGGCCCATAATATTTTGAGGCATGAGCCATTGTAAACAATCTAGGAGATTTCAATTTCTTTAATGCTTAAAGGATTGTATAGATCCTGAGCATCGACTCATATATTTACTGTGAATGCTCATTTAATTGTAATAATCCTTAGTGGTATGATGCTTTAATTATGATGTGAAAGAACTAGGGTAGTCGGAAGGAAGGTTCGAGAAATCCCTCCATGTATAAATGTATGTAATCTAAGCCAAGATAGGTTGTTGAAGATTATTTTATTTGTTGTTGAGATCATAGTAATTACTATGTAGGAAGAGAGAAGCTAAAAGATGTGGGAACTCTTGTAAATGTTTTCCTGAAGGAATATAATAGAGTATATTTACTTCACATGTTTGAGTTGCTTATATATGAGTTATTTGGGTAATGTTATGTTATCTATTTTTTGTACTTTTATGAATGTGTGTATATTTCATGGTTGAATGAATGAACCATTGATGTTCTATAAGTTTCAAATGTTTCTCTTATGAAATCTGGGTGAAAGGAGTGCACAGTGGCCACGCAAGGACTGCGAGGGAAGATTCATTTTCAGAATCAATAGATTAGGAGAGATAACATGAATTTCATAGAGTGAGTGAAAGGAGTGCACATATACTTGTTTGAGTATAAAATCTCGAAAGATAGACCCGTGCAAGGTGTGCACAGGGCCAACACTTACTGAAGTTTTGAAAAATTCTTAAGGTGGGAAAGTGCAAGGAGTGTGCATGAGATTTTATAAGTCTCAAGCTTAGGAGGAGTAGCACAAAATGTGCGCTAAATCCTACGTCCTTCAAAGTCTACAAATCTCAGGAAGGATAGAGAGATTCAGTTCTCAAAGGGGAGAATTTCTTTTGTTTGGAGGACGAGAGGAAGAGATCTGTTCGAAGGGGACCATAGGTTTTTACGACAGATCTAGAGAAGGAGTGTGAGTGTTGACCCCTTTAATTCCTTCAGACTTTGCGAATTCAGAGATTTGTAGGTGTGTGTTATGAAGGAGGAGAGTTTCTCGAAGTCCTAGGATCCAGAGTTAATCTAGACCATTAGTAAACGAGGACACGTGTCTATAGATCAAGCGTAGTCCGAAAGTCCCACTATCTGGAGAAATTGAAGAGTTGTTGCAACAGTGAGTAGAACTCTCAAAGCTCTGAATCCCGAAGTAGATCCTGACCATTGGCATCAGAGCCACGTGTCGGCATATTGCTAGTAGTTCAGAAATGTAACACAACCGACCCCTAAGTACACTTTTTAGGGACGAGGCATCAAAATTTTTCTTTCCTTAATCATCTTGAATACTCCCCCTAGGATCTTCGGCCTCTTCTTCTCATCAAGAGTTATCTAACAACTGCTACCCTTCTCGAATCCGAGCTCTGGATTGGGAGTTACGCCCTTCCAAAACTCTTCAAGCGTTATTGATCAAGCGCCACGTGGGTTCGTCTCATTCATACCATCCCAAGTTCCTCAAAGTCATGGATCTTCTCATCGTTCCTACATCTATGGTGGAAATCCATCCACTGTTAAATCCACCGATGAAATTTCATCCTTGTTTAACATATAGGTTTACGAGAATTTGACTTTCGATGCTTCGACATTGAATGCCCCTTTTTTTTTACACGCACATCCTCCGAAGTCTCGAAGCCCCAGGGTCCTACCACATGGTTTCGTTGTTCGGCCCATTTGACTTATTCGATACACCACCCCAAACCTCTGGAGTTTTGAATTCTCGAACTCCTTAAGGGTCCAGACTTACACGTGGTGTTGCATTAAACGCAGAGGCAGGAATAGGTGGATTCGGGCCTTCGGTCGAATTAACCCCAGCATCCCAAATTTCCTGAAGTCCCAAACTCTTGGTACCTCGGTTATTCCACCATATTTTGGCCAAGTGAGTATGCACTAGAGGGATGACACGCGGCAAGGGCAGAGATGACACATGGCCCCATCAAGGGGTGACACATGTCACTTTATAATGGGCACATAGGTTCCATGAAAATCACGAATCGAGATGACACGTGGCATGTCGAACATGGGTCCACGTCACCCCGAGTGACATCATCATGCCACGTCACTCCAGAAATGGCATCCTTCCAACACACCTTATATCCCACACTCGAGATGTGTTCACGTAGATTCATAGATCTATGGCCTCCGTTGCTTCACAACTTTAGCATTTGAGGGATCCATTGTGTAACTTCCTCTTTTCTCCTGGAGTGGTCAGCATCTGGCTAACCACGGTCTATATCCAATGGTCAGGAGGGATCCCGAAGAATACTTAGATATATGGCTCTTATCACTTCACGAGTTCGACGTTCAGGGTTTCTACCCGCTTAACACTCCCTTTCTCCCAGAGTGGTCAACATCAGACTGACCGCAACATAGATCCAATGGTCATGGGAGATCCCGAAGTGTCCCTGGATCTATGGTCCACGCCACTTCACAAGTTCAGTGTTAGGTGGTTCCTTCCGCTTAACACTTCTTTTCACTTAGAGTAGTCAACGTCAGACTGACTATGACATAGATCCAATGTTCAGGGAAGATCTTGAATCTTCTCGATTCTATAGTTATCATCACTTTGCAATCGGGAAGTGGATCAGGTTTTAACGATGGGATAGATCCCACAGTCACGATTAAGGAAACCGTCGGATGTCGGTCAACCTCATTAGTAACCGTAACAATAGGTTTCCCTCAGTTGGTTTGAGAGTGGTAAGGCCATAACATCTCAGAGCTCCAAACTCCTGGAGTTACAAAGCCAGAATAGCTTCACTCCTTTCGGACCTAGCGAAGGGTTCCAAGGTCTCAGTCATATGGATTCTCTGACAAGCCTCGAGGTTGTATGCTATACTCTTATCCATTATTTGGTAACGGATGTGTACATGAGCACTTGGTCACACAGACAGATGGTTTGAAGGAGGCGCCCTCCCTCCACAGAGATTGAATTTAGTAATCCTGCAAAGGTAAATTCGAGGGGTCGACGGGACTGAAGTATTTCAACTAAATCTACCCTGACTCTTGCATTACAAAGTAAATCCTTGGGAAAATTTCCCTTAAGGAATTTGCAACCAATACAAAGATCGTAATATTATTCTCAAATTCCTCTGAAAACCCATGCTTGATAGTTCTCTTGCTGCTAAGCAGAGGCAAACATAAACCATGCAAATACAGGGGCTCATAGAAAAATAGTAAGAATTTCTAATGATTAATCACACAATGTAAAATTTAATCAAGAAACCAGATCGTGAAGAAACTGTTGAGAGGGGTCTTGTTTCCACCCAACCGTAGGCATTGTTAACACTCGGGAATTTCTTTGGGTTGTATCAAAGAAAACCCAAAGGTAATTGTTTCAACCAACTTTGGATTGTATTCTAACCTATATAACCAGAGAGGGCTCTCACATATGTCTAATAATTGGTAGTAACTCAAAGGATTCATCAATAAATGCACAGAGGTCAGATTTTGCAATATGATAGGTTTGTTTTTGTTTTTAAAAGGGCTGGTAGGACAAGCAAGGAAAAGGTACCATTGGGCAATGGAGTGAAGACCTAAATTTCAATATTTTTACATTCAACAGCTGGTTGGTTTCTTTCTGTAGATTCGAGGCAAAATAGGCTCTATGCTCAACAAATAAATGATATGAGATGAGAGATGGAAAAGAGAAGAAATCCCACTACACTACAAGTATCAATCAGTGGATGAATCTCTAGAGTACCTTTATAATAAAGGACCCATAGATTAATTACTAAACAAAGCACCAAATGAAGATGAATTCTGTAAAAGTAACCGTTAACACATAACAAGCATCATCAGTGTGAAAGGAGAATAAAAATAGATGAATTCCCACCACTTACTCTCAGACAATGATAGAAGAAAAACATAATCATGGAAATGATATACAAGAAACATATATTGAACATAAAAACCGTGATGAATCTCAAATTTTAGAAAGAGGAAACCTTTGCATTAACTTCAATGAAATAAACAAGTTGTGATCCCCCAAGGGTCCAACCCTTCTCTACTATCATACCATGAAATATATATCACTATAGGTCCTTTAAAACTCACCATTTTGAAATCCAACCCATTTCCCAAAATAGAAACCGTTACAAATAGAAATGACATGTTTTAACTGATATCCTGCTTTTCAAGAGGCCAAATTATGAAAAATAGGCTTCAAAATGTCACTTGTAATTCTCAAAATGTAATAGATGTGTAAAATATGAGAAAATTTTTTGTAGGTAATCTTGTTCTAAAGAAAAATCTCTCTCTGTTTCTTGAAATACATCTCCAGCTGGCCGGAATACATGTCGCAAAAACATGTCTCAAACAGGAAATCATGAAAACTAAAAAATAAGTATCAGAGACTCCATAGAATATCCAAATCCGTGACACCGTTTGCAAATCGGAGAGATTTTTTTATTATCTGGCTTTTCCTCGACAAAAACCTCTCAGGGATTTTCAAAATTCCTCTCTGTTTGGTCATAAATTGATCTTGAAGTTGACCACTAAACCAATCATTTACGCAGCGTGCCCTGTGGCCTGTGCGCAGGAAAATCCTCTGTGCAACGACATCCTCTGCACGATAGCATCCTCTACGCGAAAACATTATTTACGCGATGAATTCCTCTGTGCGACAACATCCTTTGCACGACAACATTCTCTACGCGACAACATTCTTTTCGCGATGAAATCCTCTACGCGACAACATCCTCTACGCAACAACATCCTTTGCACGATGAAATCCTCTACGCGACAACATCATTTGCGTGACAACATCCTTTGCGCGATGAAATCCTCTACGCAGTGTGCAGCAAATTTTGCAGCGCGCAGCTGCAAATGGAAATGGAAATAATAAATGATAAAGCTTCCTTTTGAAACCGCCCTTGGAGATGTTAGATGATGCTAGGCATCAAAACAATATTGATGCTAACATGCATGACTTTGCAAACTGCTGACAAGCCTCTAAACTTAGTTATGAAAATCATGGTGCTAACAGGCACAACAAATCCTGAACGGATTTATTTTTTACCACCCCCTAGCTAGATCATGATGTCTTGAGAGAGACTCTTCCTTGTTGTTTAGTGATAGTTAGGGACGAAGGCTACTCTCCTCCTCCCACGGGAACTTGGAAAAATGATTTTCTCTCTACCAAGAAAGGGGGCTTGCAATGAGTACTTCCACAGTCACTCGTCTTCTCTACAACCCCATTTATCAACTTGGACTGAAAATGCTACCAGCAACTTCTTTCACCCAAAACGAGATTGTTTTTCAGTTCTCTTCAGAACCCTCGAGTTGCACACGTTCTTCTCCTTCAGGAAGAATAGTCTCTCAACTCATCTCCTCTGCCAATCCCCTATGCCCACAGAATCCCCTTTTTACTTGCCTTCCTCAACAAGATTGTGTGGGTTTGAATCCCCAGCTCGTAGTCAGGTCAAGAAGTCTTTCATATGGGTACTCTACCCACCTCCTCATTAACTCTTGAGGAGGACTTCCCAACTACCATCCTGATTGATAATTAATTTCTAGGTCAGAGGATTGTTCTGGGTCTAAGTAATTTAAATCCAGTAAGGTATTGGTCTGGTGGGGGTCATCTCAACCATTGGTGGTTCCCCTCACCATCTCTCTCATAGCATCATGATCTACCTTTGCAAACCCCCTTTAGCAGTTATGCAACACTAATCATTTAATTAATTAATAATATAAATACATACATTACCTTTTATAACAAAAAGGTTCATCAAATCCAACATTCACACATATTCAGTCTACCACAATATTTTGGAAAATTATAGTTATATTTACAAGTTGGGGGAAACATGGGTGTTACAATCCCCTCCCCATTAAAGGAACATTGTCCTTGATATTCTACCTGCCGATGTGCTATGTATGTACATAAGTAAACAAAAATGGGTATGCATGTTTCATGGCATCCTCCATTTCTCATGTAGCTTCATCTAGACCAAAGTGTTTCCACTGCACCTTGACGTGTGCAATGATTTTGTTCCTGGGTGAGATTTTATTACTTTCTATTATGCATTGTGGCTCTGGCAGGAATTCTCCCTCTGGTTCCACTTGAATCACAGACCAATCAATTATATGATTAGAATCAGGTACATATTTCTTCAATAACGAAACATGGAAAACATTATGTGTCTTCACTATGGGAGGAAGTGCTAGTCTATATGCTACATGTCCCACTCTATCCAAAATTTCAAAGGGTCCACAATACCGAGGTGCCAACTTGGCACAAGCTCCCATTCTCAAGGAACTTTTCTAGGGCCTAACTCAGAGATACACATGATCCCCTACTTTGAACTCTCTAAGTCATTTTTCTATCTGGATAGCTTTACTGTCTATTTTGAGCTATTTTGAGCTTTTTCTTACTTCGACCCAGTAACAGTCATTGTGTCTCTCGTGAAGTTCACATTTTACCTCTTCTTCCTTGATCTTTGCTTGATTCCATACCCAAGGGCCAACAGGCCCCCAAAAGTCACATGTGACTCACCCCGAGGCACTTCAGATTTGATCCTTTTGTTTTGCTTTGGTTTTGGATTGTGCAGTGCAGTCTTTAATTTCTACTTTATGCCTCCTCTTCCTCCTTATGCAAACTATATTTTCTATGTCTGGTACCCAGTTTCAACTACACCTTATACCTAGAACCTTTTCCTCTTGTTTTTACTAAGAGATGCGAGGTAGTTGGTTGTCATAGTACAACTTCAGCCAACTCCCATTTACCAACCCTTCCTTCCATTTTTTCGTTCAGCGTCTTCAGTTGCGCAACTCCTCCTTCTGTAACATAGGTGATATCATATGGTCCAAGCCAATGAATTCTGAACTTCCATGGGTGTTTTATAAATGTACTTTCATACACCATTACTAAGTCACCTAGCTTGAATGCCTTCTTCTTGATGTTCCTATCATGGTAGGCCTTCTCGCTATCCTTCTGAACCTATTGATGAAATTTTGTAATAAATATGTCTTCTTCCAGTTCAACCAATTGTGCAAGCCTCTATTGAACAACTCTATTTTCATCCATATCTGTAAAGGAAACAATTCTTAAGCTTGGCACCAGGTATTCCATTGGGACAATAGCTTCGAGATCATAGACTAGCTTAAAAGGGGTCTGCATGGTCAGTTTCTTGCAAGTGGTTCTATAGGCCCAAAGTATTGCAGGTACTCTTAAATCCCAGTCATCCTTGTTCACATTACAAATCTTCGTCAGTGTTTTCTCCAAGATTTTGTTGAATTCTTCGACTGTTCCATTTGCCTGAGGATGATAAGGTGTGCTCTTCTAATGGTAGATGGTAAACTCCTCAGTCAATGCTTTAACTGTCTGATTGATGAAGTGTGTGCCTTGGTCACTCATAAGGATCTTGGGGCATCCAAACCTGGTTATTATGTCATCAAATATAAATCATGCAGTTGTAGTTGCACTACTGTCCTTGACTGCTCTGGCTTTGGCCCATCTGGTTAAGTATTCAGTCGCAGTAATGATATACCTTGCTTCTGTATGCTTCCCTAGTGGGTTGATAGGTCCCACAAAGTCAATGGCCCATCTTTTGAATGCTTGTAGGGTCATCTACAGTGCTAATGGAATTTCATATCTTATGGATGGTCTCCCAACTCTCTGGCACACATCACAGGCTCTAGCATAATCCTTAGCATCTTTGTGTAAGGTAGGCCACCAAAGGCCAGCTTGCAGAACCTTCTACGTCGTTTCTTTCCCTACATAATGTTCTCCTGCGGTGCCTTCATGAGCTTCTGCGAGGATCAGTGGACATTCTGCCTCCATAACACATCTTATTAGTATCTCGTCAAGTCCCATCTTGTATATTTGACCCGCTATTAGTGAAAATTCTGCAGCACGCACTACTAGATGTTTATTCTAGGGAATTGTATACTCACTAGGTTCAATTCATGTTGATAGGAACTGGACTATTTATGTGAAGTGGTCATCAATCTTTCTCATGGCGAGCAGTTGTGCATCCAGCAGTGTATCCTCCAGAATGGTGGGTTCTTCTCCATGTTCCAACCTTGACAAGTGGTCAGGGCCCTTGTTCATTCTTCCTGGCTTAACTATGATCTCAAAATCATATTCTTGAAACAGCAAAATCCATCTGCATATTCTCCCCCCCGACACTGGCTTGTTGACTAGGTACTTCAGCGCGGAGTGATCTGTGAACATTTTAAAGTGTCCTCCCAATAAGTAGTGGCGTAATTTTTGTAGCGCATACACCATGGCCAATCCTTCTCTCTCTGTGGTAGTGTAGTTAATTTCTGTTATGGATAACTTCCTGCTAGCAAAGGCTAATGGGTGATCGATGTCTCTTGTTCCCAGTTGTGCTAACATAGCTCCCAATGCAATGGATGATGCATCAACATGCACATGAAAATCTTTAGTCCAATCTGGGAAAACTAGAATGGGCGTAGTAACCATCTTTTGTTTGAGTGTGTTGAAGCTTTGTTGGCATTCTTTTGTCCAGTTAAACTGACAGTCTTTCTTCAATAGCTTCTCCATAGGTGTTGTAATCTAGGCGTATCCTTTAATGAATTTTATGTAATATCCAGTATGTCCTAGCACAATGCGCATTCGTTTGACTGAAGTAGGAGGTGTCAGGTCAACGATAATAGCAATTTTAGAGGGATCTACCAGTAGTCCCTGCTTACACACAATATGCCCTAACAACACTCCAAATGGTGAGAAGAAGATGCACTTCTTCAGATTCAAAGAAATTTGACATTGCCTGCACTTATCCAACATTATTCTTAAGCATTCAATATGGTTTTTCAACAAACTAAACACAGTCCAGTCATCAAAATATGCTTCTAAACATTTATGCAAAAATTCTTTAAATGCTTCAACCACCACCCTGGAGAAGATGGCTAGGGCATTCTTTAGTCCAAATGGCATCACTGTATATTGGTAAGATCCCCATTATGTTGCAAATGTGGTCTTGTGGAGATCCTCCTTGGCAATTCGGATCTAATGATATCCTGAGAATCCATTTGTAAAAGAATACACCTCCTGGCTTCCCACATTATCTAGCACTTCGTCAGTGAATGGTGTAGGGAAGGGGTCATGCAAGCAAGCATCGTTCAACTTCCTGAGATCTATGCAGATCCTGATTTCTCTTGTCTTCTTGTCTTGTACCACCATAGGACTAATCCATTCAGACTCTTCGACCAGTTTGATAATACTTGCTTCCATCATTTTGTCGAGCTCAAGCTTCACTTTTTCCTTATACTTCGGGTTCAATCTATAGGGTCTTTGCTTGACTGTCTTCGCATCCGGTTTCAAAGGTATCCTAATATCTCCCATAGGTCCCTTGATGCCCTTCATATCAGTTAACTTGGTCAGAAACAAGTCCTGATATTCGTGCAACAACTCTGTAATCTTGTCAATGGTAGCAACATCCCAATAATCTTCGACATTGGCAAGCTTCAGTGTTTCCTCTGTCCCAATGTTCACTTTTGTAATCTTGATTGGCTGACCAATAAATGGTAGCTCAACTCCTGGTCCTTTCACATCTCTTTGTCCTTCTGTCTCAGCGATGTTGACCTTCCTTGGATCATCATCGTCATCTGCATTAATGTTGTAACAGCCCTACAGTTTCTAGAGAGGCGCAGTCCACTCGTCCTCTTCTTGTTCCAAAGGGTGGCTAGATTATTCTTCAAATACTTTCTATCTCACAATATGTAGTGTTTGGTCTACTGAAGGATATTGACTTTCAAATAGAAATTTAGTTACAAAATTCAGAGTCATACCTTTCCAATCTGTGGTGATGAGGCACAGCTCCACTTGAAGGTACCAGTTGATAGGTGTGGTGTCCAACGCATTGATGAATGTTTGCACCCATTTCTCTTGTGGAATATCACTCCAAGATTCTTCACAGCTTCGCACATGGTCCTTTGGGCAGCTTCGACCTGTGTACCTCACTTCACAGCTTTCTACTTGGGCTGAGAACCGTGTTGTCATCAAGGTTTGGCATTGTACCCAGTCTGTAATATTGCTTTTGTGTGTCCCCCACCATCTTGCTGGTGTATCTTTCAGAGCCTCATCCATTGCCAACAGTCTCTATTGTGTTGGTACACCTGCTTCAAACTCCAATAAGAAGGTCTCTAATGGATTCAAACCATCAAAGGTGGGTAAGTTGCTCACCGTTGTACCAATCCAATGAACTTCTCTGTTCATCCTGGCACACCTTCTTGTGGATACTTCATACATATGATTTTCCCAATTTTCCAGTGCTTCTTCTAAGTCTGATGAGCATACATTGTCACTTCTCCAGCTAAGATTCCCATCAGTCGTAGGATTAATGTAATCCTATCATTTGGCTGTCAGTTTGTAGATATTCTCCAATTCATATGTGTGGTATTCTTCTATGATGGGCTATGTGTATCTCTGACCTTCATATGATTCTAAAGGTGCAATGACCCTTAGGCCATCTCTTTCAACTTTCATATGTCTCTTCTTCAAATCAATAACAGTAGATTTGTTGAAGGCCCAATCAATTCCTAACAGTGTCGGGTAAGGGCAGTTGTCATCAACAATTTCAATGACCTCAAAATATGCAAAGGTCCTCACTCCGTCGATGTCCACAGGGACATGCTCCAGTTGTCCAAATGGTCTGGCAGCTTGTTGATTAGCCATCCTAAGCCTTATAGGGGAATAGACTAACTTCGGTTTTCCCATCAGTGCCCAAGTTTGTTTTGACATGACATTAACCTCCGACCCTAAGTCAAGGACCACATAGTCTATGTCATACTCTCCTATCTGAGCATTCAAGTGTAATTCTTTGTATGTCCTTCTCCTTTTCCCAATTTGGTGTACTGCCCTATTCAGCAAGCCGTCTATCTTTCCTAGCTCATATTGCTTGATTAAATTTTGAAGTTCCCTTACAGGGTTTTCATCCTAGATTAGCTTAATACAAGTATATCGAAATTCCATGAGCTTGCTTACCTCTTTTCCCTCTCTCGGTGAAGCAGACTGATTGAATACCGGTGGCATTCCATATTCTCTTACTTCTTTCCATGTTCTTTATGTTGAGCCTTGATCTCTTCCGAATTCTTTCCTTGCATCTTCAAATGTTCATCTTTCTTTCTTGGCATCAAAATTTTGAGTCTTCTCTGCAACTTTTTTGACTCAGTCTTCTATAGTCTTTCCCTGGGTCACTCTATCTTCTCTTGTAACAATGCCTCCTCAAGTAATAACAACGACTCTCGGGTCTTCTCCGCGAGGTTCAGCATATATCAACTGCACTTGTGGGTTCTGCTGAGTTCCTCGTCTTTCTTGAAGCTTAGACAACATCATAGGGAAATCTTCTATAACATGCTCAAAATAATTGCAATAACTGCAAGTAGTACAAGGGTTCTGATAATCCCTTTCTAGATGTCCTGGCTGCACACAGTTATAACAAATTATTTGTCCTCGGTTTCGGCCCATTCCTCCTCCTCATCCTCGTCCTCTGTATCCACCATGAGGATTGAAGTTTCCTCTTCCCGGGGAGTTGTAATGCGTAGTGTTTCCTTCTTGTTGTACTTCGCCTTGGATCTTGTATACATCTCTTGACCTTTCATGCATGAGGTCATAGGCCCTACGGTCTCTATCATCATGCCTTACTGACTTATAGAAGGTGCAATATAGGTTTGCAGGTGTCTGAACATACTTTTGCATGTAATAGCACTCACCAGGGCGATGTCAGTTTCTGCATACTTCGCACCAGGGAAATGTGACTTGCTTCAAGGGACTCCGAGCTCCAGAGGCCAAATATTCATGAAATACAAGGAAGTGTTACTTATCATGGCCCTCTGATCTGCATCTGACACACCAGATGTCTTCTCTTTTGTCCTTTTCCTTATCCTTTTTTATGTCTTCGAACTATAAAGACAAACTGGTCAGCTGGCTCAAGATCTGGCTCATTCCTGAGTTGGATTCTCCCATAGGGGCTGATTCAAGCTTCATGGCGATCTCCAACACCTCAGACTACGAAGCAATTTTTTGTTGCATCATAGGAACTTTGATGTGTGGTAACAACGCAACGATGAACCATTCTTTGTTTTTTTCATCTGGGATCTTAAAATTTAATCGGCTTGTTAAGGTCTCGAATCTCTGATCGAATTCCCAGACAGGTTTGGAAACCTTCTGTTTGATCTTCTTCAGCTCTGTAATACATTGTGAAACCGATTTGGGTTTCTTGAATTCTACAATCAGCGCATTCTTGATCTCATTCAATGGTTGGGATTGTGCAAGTCCTTGGACAAGCTTCATGTACCAACTCAGTGTGCGATATCTAAGAGTAGTGTTGAACTGGGTTCATTTGACGGCCTCATCAGTGACATTCTTAATATTCCACACAGCTTCACATAGGAACCAGTGTTGATCTGGGTCTTCAAATCCATCCCCTCTAAAGATAGGGAACCTCATCTCATACGCTATAGAGCTACCTGGGTTTCCTATCTGAGTAGATGTTGAGTTGCTAGTAGTAACACTCTGAGGACTCTGATGACTCTGATTACTCTGATTGCCTAGTGTTGTTGAAACAATGGGAGGGTTAATGATACTTACTTCAGCAGTCTGCGCAGTTCCTGAGTTTTATGGCTCGTCCTGGCGAAGTTCTTCAGTTGCTCCTTCCTCTGTCCTAGAGGGTTTTGGACATTCTTCGTTTGTTAGATCTTCCTCTTCTCCACTGTAGAAACCCTCTTCTCCGTAGTTTTTCTTAAATAGGTTCTCAAGGTGAACCCCTAGAAATACTCTTCCACTGCGCATATGTCCCGCCTCTGTGTCGCTATCGCTGTCTAAATTCCTGAACAACAGCCTTTTCAGATCCATCCAGTCTACTGTATCTTCAAAATGTGGTTTTCATGCAAGAGGATCTTGATTCTTAACTTTAGAAAATGAAAAAATTTCCCTCTGGGTCCTTTGAAAAAGTATCTCTCGGCTTGGCTATATGATTCTACTTTGTCAACAGCGAATTCAGTGATATACCCTCCAATGGTACTATCAAACCAATGATCTACTGCTCTGGATATAGAATTGTTGACTCTTTTAACCTTTTGGATCAACGTCGGTGTCCAAACCACAGGGGGTCTAGATCTGATCTCGAACTGGGTATCAGCTAACCTAGCCAACCACTCAAACAACTCCTAATGGATTCCTCCAAACAAGATCTCGTGGATGTTGGTGAAAATGTATATTTGTAGCCAATCTTCAGTACTCAGCTTAGGGTTCTTGTTTTGGGCTTCAGCGAAGTCCCTCTCTTGATCTTCTATTCACTTTTGAATCTATGTCTTTGATGGGAACCACCTTGACATTCCCTCACGAAGATTCTCATCCCGGCAACGGAACCATTTGTTGGCACAGGGGAAGACCCAAGGTTCACTCCAAGAGCGCACCAACAAGCCCTAACTACTATCCCTTTCGGCAACACCTGTGAAGCAGATGTAGTCTCACCCGAAGTAGCTATGGGGGGGTTGCAGGACAGAGATGTCTACAACCAGGGGAATATCAAGTGGATCTTAACATAATACATCGCAGTATACCTAACTCACTTATCACTAAAATCTACTCCACATTCTATAGATCTGATCTAATACAATAGTGCAATAACAGTATATCAAAGACAAAGATAAAGCATCAATCATACACACATAACACCAAATATACGTGGTTCACCCTCTCCCTAAGGCTACGTCCACAGAATTTTGCTTATGATATATTAAGGTAAAGATTACAATTCTTGTCTGCGCTCTCTGTTAGCATATCTTCTTCTTCTTCTCTCTTTCTCTCCCCCTCCTATGCACCCAGCTGCAGGACTTGATCTTCACACCCAGCTGAAGATCTTACGATGCCAGAAGGCTCTTACTCTCAGCACTTCTCTCACCCACAATACAATATTCTCTCAATGAACAACAATCAATAACAATGCTCAACAACAGTACCGACCCGACCTAGGTCCTCTCGACCTCTATTTATATAATATAGTCCCTCACCGACAGCCTTAGGTCGAGACTTAAGTGTCAAAACCCTAGATGTACAAACCCTAGGTGTCTAAAACCCTAGGTCAACTTGACCCTCTTTTCCCGGGCTTTGCCAACCTATCTCTCCTTTCTTCCCACACGGTGCTAACGGTGATTTTCCCGCTATCTGAGTTGTCCTCGATCCATATACCTTGCTTATCTGTCATCCTTGATCTTCTCATCCAACTGCTAGCTTTCTTGGGCTTCGCTCCTTCTTTTCTTCTCTTTTGCTTACTTCGACCCAATAACAGTCACTGTGTCTCCCACAAAGTTTGCATTTTACCTCTTCTTCCTTGATCTTCGCTTGATTCCATACCCAAGGGCCAACAGTCCACAATTACCATGATGACATCATTATGTTTGGTTTATTTTGGTAACCATGTGATGAAATCCATGGAGATTGTTACCCATTTTTATTATGGGATTGGTAAGGGTTGCAACAGGCCTGCTGGATGTCGGTGTTCTGCCTTAACCTGTTGATATTCTAGACACTTAGCTAAGTAATCAGCTATGTCACTTTTCATCCTGGGCCAATAAAATAGTTTCCTAGTGGCTGTGATCATTTTCTGATAACCAGGATGTCCGGTATATGGTATTTTGTGTAGTTCATCCATTATGAACCTCTTCAAGTCATCACAATTTGAAATATACAACCTACTTTTGTAAGTTAGCAGACCATCATTCAACAATTGATAACCCTCATACTTCAGTCATGTGGGCTCTTTCTCTAAGTATGATTTCACAGTCTTGAAAAATGCATATGTTTCTTATGCACTTTTGACTCTCTCTTTGACATTTGATTCACATGTGCTTATAGCTGCCAAGTGAATCACTTTCATACTTCTACCAAGGGCTTCAGCCACCCTATTTTATTTTTCTTTGATATGTTTGATTTCAAAATCAAAATCACTAAGGAGATCCATCGATCTATCTTGTCTAGCATTGAGTTTTGGTTGATCAAACAAGTATCTCAACCCACTATGGTATGTCATAAGCACAAATATTCTACCTAGGAGTTAATGCCTCCACATTTTTAAAGCAACAACTATGGCAGCCAATTCTAGATTGTGGGTCACATAATTGATTTCATGCTCATTCAATTTTCTAGATTCGTAGAAAATCATATGTCCTTCTTGCTTAAGGACTCCTTAGAGCCCTTCCTTGTAGGCATTTGTACACACTAGGAAGTTTGTGTTTGGGTCTGCAATCTTCAGCATATGTGCATTGGTTGGAAGTTATTTAAGCTCTTGAAATATCTCTTCACATTCTGATGTCCAAATGAATTTAACTCCCTTTTTCTAAAGGGGGGTGATTGGGAAACCGATCTTCGAAAATCCTTTTATGAACCTTCTATAGTATCATGTTAGGCCCATAAAGGATCTGATATCAGATACATCCGTTGGGGTAGGCCAATCCATAGTGTATTTGATCTTGTCAAGATCAACTACCACTCCTTCTAGAATAACATGCCCTAAGTAATGGACTTGTTTTTGGAAAAAGTCACACTTACTAAACTTAGCATAGAGTTGATGTTCTCTTAGTACTTGAAGCATTAACTTGAGATGTTATTCATGTTCATCCCTAATATTAGAATAGATTAGGATATCATCAATGAAAACCAACACAAATCCATCCAAGAACTTACTGAGTACATTATTCATTAAGTACATAAAAGTGGTTGGTGCATTGGTAAGCCCAAATGGCATCACCACAAATTCATAGTGCCCATATCTTGTCCTAAAGGTTGTTTTGTGGATGTATTCATCCTTAATTCGGACCTGATGGTATCCATACCTCAATTCAATATTGGAGAAAATTGTAGCACCTTAATTGGTCAAACAAGTCATCGATCATTGGCAAGGGATACTTATTCTTAATGGTCATCTTATTAAATTGTCTATAGTCTATGCACAACCTGAGTGTGTAATTCTTATTTTTCACAGACGAGGTTGGTGCTCCCCATGAAGACACACTAAGCTGAACATAGCCTTTGTCCAACATCTCATTTAGTTGTATTTTGAGCTCAACTAGCTTTGGTGTACTCATTATATAGGGTGTTCTAGACACTAGCACCACTCGTGGTACAAGTTCTATTGAAAATTCAATATCCCTTCTTGCAGGTAGACCTAGTACCTCTTCTGGAAACACATATTTATACTCTCTTAATATGAGATGGCCCTCTAGGCTTGGTTTATTATTCTCAACAGAGTTCAACACGTGTATTGCATACAAAGGACATCCTTTTCTTCAATATTTCTTCACTTGAAGGGATGATATTTGTCTCACTGAGATAGGATTTTGAATCCCTTGTAGGGTTATTTTTCTCCCTTCTTCATCTTCACACTCCAAAGTTTTGTTGTAACAATCCAACTTGGTTTTATGGGCAACCAACTAGTCCATGTCAATCAGTAGGTCATAGGATCCTAAAGGGAGCATGTTTAGGGTTTCTCGAGTGGGTAATCCATTCATAATGAATTGACATGTTGGTATGACATATGTTACTTTTCTTTTGGTTCCAGTGGCTAGTTGTACCAACCATGATTTAGCATGTTTAACTTGTTGCAATTTACATTTCTCAAAAGTTTCAGGGGCAACATAACTCAAATTAGAACCAGGGTCAATTAAAATGGAAACTAGATGGTTAGAAATCATACCTTCCATCTCCACCACTAAAGCTTGGTGGTCAACTTGTTTATTATCCAAGGCTGCATACATTTGTGGCATGCTCCTAGCCACATCATTGATTGCAGTAGCCTCTTGGATGTTGTAGACCCTCCTAATATTCTATTTCCTATGTGGAAAGCCCCTTAATAGATGTTCTTCTCCACAAGCCCAATATTTCAAGGGTTCTCTATTTGTGTTATCAGTCTTACCTGGGGCTGCTCCAAAGGGTTTATTACCACTTTGAGATGGGAAATTCAATTGATATACACTTTTAGTAGGAAGGCTCATCTTATAACTTTTCCCATGGTTCTTAAATATTGAGGATTTAAACCCCTTCTTCCTTAATCCCGAATTACTTTTATTCTTCCAGTCCTCAAGAGCTTGTGTCTTGTCCACTAATAAATCGTTGCATTTTACCTTTTCATCCTTTATGTAGGGCACATACCTTATCAGATCAAGACATTTTTTGATATATTCATCTATTGTGAGTTGTTCCAGCTTGAGTTCATAGAACTCCTTGGTCTTCCCATCAAAGTATTTCTCTGACAGATACTTCTTCCTGAAGTATTTCTCAAATTGTTTCCATGACAAGTCCTTCTCATGGATTCCTTTCACATTCCTAAGGTCCTCCCACCAAATAGATGCCTTTCCATTTATGTTGGAAATGGTTATTCAAGACTTCAAGTTTTTAGAGTAGTCATGGAATCTGGAGTGCTTCTTCAAGCCTATTATCCAAACTTATGCTTCTTCCCCCTTCTTAATTTCTCCATCGAAAGTGGGTGGTTTGGATTTGTTGAACTCTTCAGGGTCATGGCTCTTGGAATGTTTCCTCTTCTTTCTTTTCCTCTAGGAAAGTGAACTATTTTTGCTACTAGAAGATTTCTTGGAGTTGTCAGTTTCCCCACCAAAGGATTCTACCATTGAATGTCTCTTGGCTCCATGTTGGGCCTTCTTTGAGGTGCTCCTCCTTGTGTGGCCACTTTTAGGACCATGCTTTCATATTTCACGTGGACTTGTAGTTTTCTTAGTATGATGTTTTTTCCACATGACTGAATATTGGTCCATGTTGTAGCTACCTTTGTATATCTGATAGGATTTGCAGTAGGACTGCGTTAATTTCAGTTTTTTTTTCCTGTTATTTTATCAGCCTTTCATTGTCATCCTTACAAATCTATAATTCCTCCATATGGATTCTTACGGTTTCGGCCAAATCTGGAGGGGTTTCCAATGCCCTTATCTCATCATATTCTTCTTCTCTGTTGTGGGAACTTTCCCCAAATCATGGTGTGTCACCATCCTTTACGCTGCATTTTTCTTGTTGTCTACTGACCACTTGAGTGTTGATAAAACATTTTATGTTAGTTAACTACCTACTAGTTTATGAAAAACACATACAATTTATAAGGTGAAGTTAGCTTCTTTATTTGGGACACTAGCAACACACAGTTCAGACTTTCAAAACATCTAACAATCATCAGAAGGCTTCATTCCTCTTTTTAGCAGTGGTTTAGATAAGTTTTCTTAGGAATGGGGTAAGATAGGGTGTTACCCCTTAAAATTTCTCTAACAATATTTTTATGCGACTCGTTCATGAGCCCAAGTAGGCCAAGTTTTGTTGCTTGATTTGATACCAATTTGTAACACACCCGACCCCTAAGTACCATTTTTAGGGACGGGGCATCAAAATTTCACTTTCCTTAATCATCTTGAATCCTCCCCCCTTGGGATCTCTGACCTAATCTTCTCATCAAGAGCTATCTAACAACTTCTACCCTGCTCAAATCTGAGCTCTGGATTGGGAGTTACGCTATTCCAAATCTCTTCAAGTGTTATTGATCAAGGGCCACGTGGCACCCACATGGGTTCGTCTCATTCGTACCATCCCAAGTTCCGTGAAGTCCCTGAGCCCCCCAATGCTCCTGCATCTATGGTGGAAATCCATCCACCGTTAAATCCACCGATGGAACTTTGCCCTCGTTTAACGTACAGGTTTATGGGAATTCGACGTTCGACGCTTTGGCACAGAATGCCCCTTTTTCTTTCTATGTGCATATCCTCTGGAGTCCTGAAGCCCCAGGGTCGTGCCACGTGGTTTCGTACTTCGGCCCATTTGACTTATTCGATACACCACCCCAAACCTCCGGAGTTCCAAATTCCTAGACTCTCAAAGGGTCCACACTTACACGTAGTGACGCATTAAACACAGATGTAGGAATGGGTAGGTCGAAGCATTCAACCAAATTAACCCCATCATCCTAGCGTCCCAAATTTCCCAAAGTCTCAAAGTCTCAATACCCTGGTTACTCCACGAGCTTTTGGCCAAGCGAGTAGCCAGGGGGATGACATGCGGTAAGGGCAGAGATAACACGTGGCCCCATCAAGGGGTGACACGTTCCATGTTCTAATGGGCACATAGGGTCCATAAAAAGAACGAATCAAGGTGACACATGGCACATTGAACATGGGTCTGCATCACCCTGGGTGACGTCAGCATGCCATGTCATTCTAGAATGGCAGCGTTCCAATGCCCCTTATTTCCCACAGTCGAGATGTGTCCACGTAGATCCATAGATCTACGGCCTCCATTGCTTCGCAAATTTGGCGTTCGAGGGATCCACTGTGTAAATTCCTCTTTTCTCCCGAAGTGGTCAGCATCGGGCTAACCACGGTCTATATCCGACGGTCAGGAGGGATCTCGGAGCATCCTCAAATCTACGGCTCTTATCACTTCACTAGTTTGACGTTCAGGGGTTCTACCCTCTTAACACTCCCTTTCTCCCATAGTGGTCAAAGTCCTACTGACCACGGTGTAGATACAATGGTCATGGGATATCCCGAAGCATCCCCAGATATACAGTCCCCGTCACTTCCCAAGTTCAGCATCCAAGGGTTCCTTCCGCTTAACACTCTTTTTCACCCAAAGTAGTCAACATCGGACTGACTACAGTGTAGATCCAACGGTCAGGGAAGATCTCAAATGTTCTCGGTTCTACGATTATCGTCACTTCGCAATCGGGAAGTGGATTAGGTTTTAACGATAGGACATATCCCCCAGTCATGGTTAAGGAAACCGCTAGATGTCGTTCAACCTCGTTGGTAACCATAACAACAAGTTGGCTTCGCCCAGTTTGAGAGTGGTAAGGCTATAACATCCCAGAGCTCCAAACTCCAGTAGTTACGAAGCCAAAATAGCTTCGCTCCTTTTGGACCTAGCGAAGGGTTCCCGGGTCTCGGTCATATGGATTCTATGACAAGCCTCGAGGTTGTATGCTCTACTCTTAGCCATTATTTGGTTAGGGCCGTGGACATGAGCCCTTGGTCACACAGACGAATGGTTTGAAGGAAGTTCCCTCCCTCCATAGAGCTCGAATTTAGTAATCCCGCGAAGGTAAATTCGAGGGGTACCCTAGACTGAAGTATTTCAACTAAATCTACCCCGACTCTTGCATTACAAAGTCAATCCTTGGGAAAAATTCCCTTAAGGAATTTCCAACCAATACAGAGATCATAATCTTATTCTCAAATTCATCTGAAAATCCATGCCTAATAGTTCTCATGTTGCTAAGCAGAGGCAAACATAAACCATGCAAATACAGGGGCTCACAGAAAAATAATAAGCATTTCTAATGATTAATCAAACAATGTAAAATCTAATCATAAACACAGACATTCAACCATCACTTCCAATTCTAGTACACGGAGTATAAGAATACTTATCAAAAAACCAGATCGTGAAGCAACTGCTGAGAGGGGTGCATGTTTCCACCAACCGCAGGCACAATAACTCCTAAACGGATTTATTGCTAGCCACCCCCTAGCTAGATCATGATGCCTTGAGAGAGACTCTTCCTTGTTGTTCAGCGACAGTCAGGGACGTAGGCTACTCTCCTCCTCCCACGGGAACTTGGAAAAATGGTTTTCTCTCTACCAAGCAAGGAGGCCTGCAACGAGTACTTCCAAAGTCACTCATCTTCTCTACAACCCTGTTATCAGCTTAGACTAAAAACACTGCCAACAACTTCTTGCACCCAGAACAAGCTTGTTTTTCAATTCTCTTTAGAACCCCCAAGCTGCACACGCTCTTCTCCTTCATGAAGAATAGTCTCTTGACCCGTCTCCTCCCCCAATCCCTTATGCCCACGAAATCCCTTATTTTCTTGCATTCCTCAGCAAGATTGCATGGGTCTGAATCCCTAGCTCGTGGTTGGGTTAGGAAGTTTTTCATATGGGTACTCTACCCATCTCCTCATTAACTCTTGAGGAGGACTTCCCAACTACCATCCTGACTGGTAATTTATTTATGGTTCATAGGAATGTTATGGGTCTAAATAATTTAAATCCAGTGAGGTACTGGTCTAGTGGGGGTCATCTCAACCATTGTTGATTCCCCTCATCATCTCTCTCATAGCATTATGATCTACCTTGGTAAACCCTTCAGCAGTTATGCAACACTATCCATTTAATTAATTAATAACATAAATACATACATTACCTTTTATAACAAAAAGGTTCATCAAATCCAACATTCACACATATTCAATCTGCCACAGTCTTTTGGCAAGTTATAGTTATATTTACAATCTAGGGGAAACATGGGTGTTATAGGAAATATGGTAGTCTAGGAGAACGGAGGCATAAAGTATTAAGGTTCGAGAAATCCTGAAGGCTCGAAGGTCTGAGTATATCTCGATCGTTTGTTGAGAGGGACACATGGATCGTGGATCCATCCCTTCACTATTTCCTCCGGAGGATTTGGAGTATTGTGTCACGAAAATATTTGAAGCCTGAAGCGTAGAGTAAACAGAGACCATTGATCTGAGGCAAACAGTAATCGTATGATATGCTATTTCAAAGTTTGTGCATCCAGAAGTATTGCTTGTTGGAGCAGGGAATATTCTCGAAGCCCGAAGTCTCGAAGTCCCTGTGAGCCACAAATATTGGCGCATATTATGGGTCGTTGATCCTTGTTGTTGTTCAGATGTTTGCGAATTCGACATTCAGGAGGATTGTAGGTTGTTTTTGTTGGGACTCCCGAAGCCCAGAGCTCTGAAGTGTCAAAGCTCCTACGGGTTAAGAGCTTAGCCCACGGTTTTGGCCCGGGGTCACATGGATTTCTCCATTGAGGTGATAAGACCCTCGCAAGAAAAATGTTACGCGTAGGGTGAAAGGAAAAAGGCCTTTGGTAGAGTATTTTGAGTGTTTAGTGAGGACCCAAGATTTAATTCAGCTCCCTCAATTGAACGATCCTTAGACCGGGAGGTCCAGCGAGCCCCTCGGAGTGGTGGGGTTTGCATCATCTTGTCACACCCATTAGCTTTTGGTTCTAATGCTAAAACAACAACAGTCCCTACTCAGACCTATGAGGTCAATTCAGTGCAATCCATGCAACCAAAGAATCATCAACAACTTGGAGGAAAGAAGAAGAGGAATAAAAATAATAATTCCAACATTGAGCAAGGGACCGCTCCCATCCAAAACAATCAAGGGGAAGGCACAAAAGAGAATAAGAAGAATCAGTTCCCCTGTATGATTTGTAGGGAGGACCACCCTACTCATAAGTTTCCTTGAAAGGATGAGTTCCATCAATTTAACAAAGAGGCCCCCAACAATCTGTGTCCTTAACTCATCATTTTCCCCCTCAACCTCAACACATGGTTGCAACAAATCCTACCCCTTCGCAAGGGGGATTGGAAAGTACCCCTCACCATGAGGGGTCTTCCTCGAATGCCAAAGTTTTTATGTGTGGCCAGATGGTCAACTTGTAGACTCGAGCTAAGAACTATGACAATTTTGAGCCTACTCTTGTTGTTCATGAATTAGCATCTTCTTCACAGCCTGGTGGCCCTCTTTAGATTGAGAATCCATCATTTGACACACCCCTTCACCCCCCAAAGGATGTTCTTTGATGCACGACACATAATCCCAATTCACGGGCCAACCAAAACTACAGTACTATGGAAGACTTAGCCTAGGCACCTTGTGCCATATCCGCACTCAAAGTTCTTAAAAGCTTCCCGACGTAGTGGAAATCCTTGTTGTTCATGGCGGGGTTCATCCCTCGCAGACGATTTTGATAACCTTCGATTCTGATCAGGTTACTCATAGGCTCTCCCATCAAGTCACTTTCCATATCAAAGTGAAATCAATGGGAAAAAAAATCTTTTGAACCATGGTTGATGAAGGAGCCTCAACTTGCATCATTTCTATGTCCTGTTGGAAGGCCCTTGGCCCTCCAAAGCTCAACACATCTACCACATTTGTGAAAACATTCGATGGACATATGTTCCAGCTCCATGGGATAATCATCGCCTTACCCATTGAGTTAGGTGGTAAGATTGTCTATGTTGTTTTGGAGGTCGTCGATGCACCTTACTCAAGTGCACTTGGTTCTATGAGATGACCGCAGTTGTCTCGTTGGTATTTAGGGTCTTACGCTTCCCTCATCAATGGAAAATAGTGACGATCAATCAACTTGTGTTTTGTACCTCGGACTTGGGATCCAATGTGGGGTCTAATGTACCATTTTTCAATGATAACCAACAATCTTATATGAGTGTGGGTGAGGGGATGTTTAAATATCCATCACTAATGGGAATATTTCCCCTTCCCCCACCACCTCCTGCTGTGAACATTGCTCATATTAACATGATTCTTTTGTTTGACAGTGGATCCATTGGGTTTGTCAATCCTTGGGTGGTACCTTGTCCTAAGGATGTTGAATCATATGGATCTTCCATGCCACTCACAACAGTCGAGATTGTTGATTCAACAATCCCATCAACATTCTTCGATATTGGTAAGCAATTCCATCCTCACATGGAGTGTGATCTACCTACTCCGCCCATATGAGTTGTTGACTCTCCAAATTCATATGATATGCTAGATATTGAGTTTCCTTCGGAAGAGACCATCCTGGAAGTCATGGATTCCATAAATGAACCCAAGCATGAGATAATGCATCAATCATATTCTTCTTATTTGGAACCCACAATATTTAGCATGATGAGTCGTGATCTGAGGCTAGGAGAATTTTCTAGGGCATCCAATAGCCCTCCTAGTCTTGACCCTTTTCTGCCTTGGTTATTTTTTTTAGAACTTGCCATTGAATTCTTTGCTTCCCCTTCCATCGAAGATTCATGTTTCGTCCTCCCTTCATGTCTTGATGGATCCCATCAAGGAGCTTTTGTAGCTCACAGAACCACTCATAATGAGTATCTTTATATGTAGAAATCCATTCCTATGTGGCATGGCCTCGACATGGTAATCCATATGATGTCAATATTAGCTCATAAGCTCATCTATTATGAAAAATATCCTTGGCCTGAGCCTAACAATGGGATCTACTTGGCGTAAAGAATCAAGATGTGTATAGCCTTGTACATAGGTGTGTGGTGTGAGTGCTTTTTTTTTGCATATATCATATCCAAAATATTTTATTTTTTGAGACTTCACTATGCGTTTTGACCCTGGAATCTAGTTTACATGTGTTGACAGAATTACGGGGACTCTTTTTTAATGAAGATGGAAAATTCCATTGACCTTGAGGTACGTGTTCTTCAAATTAGCATATAAGGATATGTTTTTCCCTACATCCACGATTTTCATTATTAACCGTCCATTTTTTCGTTACATGCCTTAGGTTTGATCCCGTCAGGTTGCGATATTAGCCACTTTGTTTGCATGTCGTAACTTGTTCGTTAGTGCCTGCCCTCCATGGGTGCCCTAGTTAGCACCTGGATTTCCATTTGCTTCCCATGTTGTGATTTCCAGTAGGCCTAGGAACCCTCCCGCAGTCTCGCCATGACTTGACGTTGAGACTCATTCTCCTCTCTTCATCTATCTTTTGGCCATATCCCGAGGGGGTTCCCATACTTTTATCACTTAATGGTCACGTATGCATTTGTTGATTGCATAATTTACCCTGTTGTTGTGATGTTGGTTGCTTAAGTCTCTCTTACCTCTATTGCAGTATCCTTTGATCATCCTCCTTTTTCATTATTTGGCCTTTGTTTTTCATCCACCTACCAATGGAGAGAATAGTTGTTAAGAGTGCATCTCACTTGCCAGTGCCAGGTGCATTCATCTTGCTTAGGGCAGTGCCATGTGCTTGGAACATAGGAGCATGTTGTTAAACCACTCATTCTCTTCGAGCAAGTATCTTTTATCTTTTTTTTCAGACGAGTATACTTTTAAAGAAAAAGATACACACCGAGCACACTTTTATCTCTCTTTCGTGCTCATTAAACCATGAAGGACACACCAAAAAATACAAAACTGGGATTTTTTACCATTACTCTATTCTCAAAATGGAAACGTCGGTTGAGTCACCCTTGAACATGACACATGTTTGAGTCCTCATCATAAATTTGGGATTTAGCTTGCCTAGGATTCGTCCCATTAATATGAGTCAAAGATACTCCTATGGTTGGTTACTCTTCCAGTCACCATGGAGAGTGCTTCAATGCCTCTTATGTTGTTGCACTATATTCATCTAGCTCTTGTGTCTCGATGCCAAGTCACCCTTGTTTCATGCTATATGTTCAAGAGAAGTTTAAGCTTAAGTCGGTCATCTACTATTTTGTTGACTTTATGAGTCGGCCATCCCTGTGTCAGTTGTACTTTGTAATACTCTCTCTTCACATCATCTCTCAGTGTATGTTTCATGTTGACTGATGGGGGATACATTAAGGCCCTCATTCGAGGAATCTCTTCCTATGGACTTCAACATATTATCTAGGAGAAGGATCTAAAAACCAGCTAGTACCTTGGAGCTTGCAATCCTCAGTGGAAAGCCCCCTCGTGATTGACAATTTGTTTACATCATTGACTCCTGATCGATTAATTCTATGAGTGTTCGACATCAGATCCTCTATTCACACTCATTATATTATACCAGGTACCTTGGGGTCCATCTTCCTCATCAGTGGGTCCCCTCGTGTCTGTTAACGATATACATCAATGACCAATAATCATATGGTTTCTACCATTCTTGACATCAACTCATCTATTTACATGTAGATTTGTACCATCGTAGTTTGGGATGAAGATCTTGGAATTAGGGGCCATCTCATTCCTTTACAACATCCCCTCCCAAGTTGCAATGGAGTATATCACTTGTATATGAATACTTTAAAGAATTTGGGGGCACTTCCCTTAGTGCACGTTGTCTTCCTGACGTAAAATTGTTGTGTAATAGATCCACATTGTATTTGTTCGTCGCTATGATCTTATTGTTGACATCGATCCACATTGTATTGGCTCGTGGTTATGATCTTATTGATGACATTGATCCACTGTCTATTCTTTCGTGGCCATCGTCTTGCATTTCATGTCATGGGTCCGCAGTGTATTGTTTGGTGGCCATGCTTTGTTACTCTTCAGAGTCTGAGTATGTCTACCTAGGGGTTGGTCTATATATGTTTTTAACTTTGGTGTTTGATTGCAGGTCCTCTTTGACCACCGAACCTCTTTTCTCTCTCCTCATGTTGCCTTATAGACACTATTTTATTATAATGTGTTTCGGCCATCCATTCCTTTCTTGACCTCACACATTAGGGGGCATATGTTATAGCCTTAATTTCCACCCTATAGGGCCAGAAGGGAATCTAACATAATATGAAAGCCAAGACATATCTCTAGCTTAAGTTTGGGTCATTTTTTAGGGTCATCGCTTTTCGTCCATAGGACAAAAAGTGACTAGTCACGGGTCAACTATAGTGCAACCCACAACGATCTTTGTAACCTTCTAGATTCACAGAGTTTCAAACAAACAAGCAAGGGATGAGTTGGTTCTTCATGGCATGAGTCTTAGAACTCACATCATTCAAGTATCCATTGGTATCTTAAAGATCTAGAAGCTCTCCCAAGCCCTCTTCCAAGATCTATATAAAGAAGGCAAGTCTTGAGGAAGAGGAAGAATCATTTGCAGAGTTATGTTGTCCAAATACAGAGGAGCTTATCCATTCTACAACAACCATAATCAGATTGTCTAGTATGATTGAGAAGCTTAGGAGGAGCAAGGAGAAAGGGGCCAAGGAGGATGCATCTACACCTAAGGTATGATATGTGATGTATCCTCTGCAATTTGAAATTAATAGATCATTGGTTTTCCCATAAATATGTTTGTATCTTGTTTACAAATGTTTAGATATGGTCTCATGTTGCATAGATCAAAATAGATTTCGTAGATTTGGATTTCCTAACACTAGAAGAGCAAGTAGATCAGTAATTGTTTGTCCCATTGTGTGCAGGAAGCTGATTGTAGGACCTGGCACTGGATCTCAGGAGCTACATCAATTGGATACATGAGGACAACCGTCAATTGAAAGGTATGATCACCACCCCTCTCTATTAAAAGGAAATAAATCCACTTGGATCCAGGGAGAACCATTAGAAGTCTAGCTCCATTGTCTGTAGAGGATCAATAAGTGGATCCTAAGGAGATCTAACTTACCATAATGGTGATATTTCTTTGTAACAATGAGATATGTTTGTGTTTATAAGAGGTTTGCTACATTTGTTGATTTCATCAAAAAAGTTAGAGTACCGACATCGAACTAATGGAGAGACAGTGTGTTTTGAAGACTTCCCTATGGTTCTCTTGTCCACTTCATTTTCATAATATTAATCATTGAAGAGTGTTGAAGACATGGATGATAATCATGATGAATGGAATGATCACCAAGAATACGAAGAAGGTCATCCTCAAAATTTTCCTTGTTCATCCATTGTCACAGAACATGCACTTGAAAATTCAAAGGCTGACACAAAGCCTGCATTTGTTGAATCACTTATGCATCACGTGATTAACAACCTCTTGTAAATATTGCAGCTTGATCAAGCATGAAAGACTTGGCGTGTGAGGATAAAGATATGCTATTTTTTCTTCATCCTTTGACTACATTGGATGCCCAATTAGATGAATAATTTCTTAATAAGGAGTGTGAATGAGGTTCTAGAATTCAATTAAAATGATTCTCAAGCTTCTTTCGCTAAATTTGGTGAGAATAAAATACAAGCTAGTATGATAATTTATAAGGAAGCTAAAAGGTTCCCTGAAGTTGATAAATAAAATATTTTTATTTGTTTATTTTTTACTTGGAAGATTAATAATAATATGGTAGATCACTTAATACTCATGGATGTGATGATGACACATTGCCTATCTTGGATATTCATATTGATGTTGAATAGTATGAATATATTGAAGAATAATGGAGTCAAATTTTTAATTTGATTGACTCTTAATTATGCCATTGATCATTATTTTTATGATGGAGAAATGGATCATTTTATGGAGGTTGATCATTTTGGATTCTAATTAGTTGTTCTATGGATGATGATGAAAACTTTATTGTTGTTGTAAAACATATAATTCAAAAGCAAGAAGAACATGAAGCTATTACAATTACCAATTTAGAATTGGGAACATTTCAACACAACATATATTATTTAGAAGATTGTGAAGAGCAATATTCTTCCTCGCCTTGTTCAATAATGTGTCGAAGAAGAGGTATGTTGAGGCAGTAATGAATCATGATGATCATTGTGTAAGGCAGCAAGAGGATAGTATGTATGGAAATGATGAGATGGTGAAAACATGAAATGCTTCTCAATAGTTGAACATCTCATATAAATTGGTGAACTCTTCCTATTCTCTATCAATCTCTTCAATCAATGGTGAAGAATGGAAAGAACAAGAGTAGCAAAATTCAAAGCTTGATCTCTTGCAGCTTCCAAATATTGTATTTGATTTTTTATGGATGCAAGAGAATCTTCCAAATGGCATGGAATAGATATATGTCATTGATGCTTTCGAACAGTGGGAGTAACCATTTGAGGCAATCATGAACCAAACCTGCGATTGTATGGGTGGCTCTCATCTTCCTGGCATGAGCTATATGTGTCATGAGGTGTATGATCCTATCCATGCTTGAACGGATTATGTACGTAGAGATGTAGTACAATACGATCAAGGAGCTTTATTTTCACTTTTAAGAGGCATATTAAATTAGATATAAACCTATTCACTAATGATATTACTACTATCCTTGTCTTGGTTCATAGTAAAGCACAAGGATAGAGATCATATGTTGGATGAAAAAAAATGCTCAGATGGTTGGAGTAGTTATCTAACTTTACCTAGTTGTATGTCTTTCCTTGTTAGGAAGTCAAGGTTAGATGTATATTTAAATAAGTTCACTTTGAAGATGTTAGTTGTTTTTGTATTTCTATTTTTTTCTTGTATACCTTTGGCTCTACAAAGTATGCAAATAAATGTTCTAGAAGTGTGATGGCATAGTCATGTTTTTGTATAAATCTAAGTTAGAGCCATGGTGTATGCCTATCGTGAAAATCAAATCAAGCCATACCCATAAGAACCAAGAATGGTACAAGTGTCATGAAGTTTTTTGTGCATAAATAAGTGAAACTATAAGTTTGCAAGATAAGTCTAAAAATGAAAAATTAGCACACCTCTTTCTTTGAATTCCATAAGTGAAGATAAGAGATTCTAGAGTTATCACCACCCCATTAAGGGGTACTATTCCCCATACCGAGCTAGTTGTTGGCAACCAAATTTGTACCTTGTGTTTAGTATATAACTACAAACAATGTCGAATGATAAAGTCTTTTCCCTCAAAAATAGGACCAAGAAGAATTCATTTCCCTTCGACTTCACTAGGGCCAATGAATTTTGGGTCAAGATTGTTGAAGTTTGGGACATCAATGAGTTTTTTCCCTTGTAGGGTTGAATGAGAGAACTGGCAATGTCGACATCCAGGTTTGCACATAAATGAATGTTCATGGACCAATGCAAAAATCGCATATGTCTTATGGACCTCCATCTTTTCCCTATTAGCATTAATTCTTTTCCCTTTTTCCTTCTTTACTTTTCCTAAAAATTATCATCCTTAGTCCATTTTCCTCTTTTTCGTGTAGGCTCAATGAAAGAATTGGGGTCCATCGGAAGTGCCCAATACAAGCCTGTAGTAGTCTAGTATGCTAGCATATTTAACCTTCCAAAGGAAGGAGGCCTCACCCAAGACATGTATGACAATTATTGATTCATTAATATGTGAAGTATTGAAGATATAGTGGGTGTGTGTGATCCATTAGTTATCCTTTAATCACATTCATTCAAAATAGCATAACTTAATGCATGGATAGTAAAGACAACAACACACAATTCATTGAGATACATCACAAACACATATACATGAGTAGAAGATTCCTCCATTGTATTAGCAAATTAAACATTACATCACAAGTCATGCATAAAACTTACCTTGGAGCACAAGTCCAAACATCTCTTTATTCTCAACTAACAACTCTCGGGACTCTTAGAATTAACTTAGCCAAAATTATATTTACACAATGATCCTCATATATCTAGGCAACTTAGGTGGTTACAAAATATTCTAGAATATATTAGGGAATTTGTTGGTTGTAACCCACTCATACAAAATGATATGTGCCTTGAAAGACATGTAGAGGGTCTAAGAGATTGAGTGCAGAGGGTTTACAGTATGACTCCTTGGACTCCATGTACTCAAGCTTTTGTAGTTCTGCATACTCAAGCGTTTGCAACTTCACATTTTATTGTAGATTGTCATTTGTTGAACACTACTCTATGCTAGCACTTCTAGGAAACTAGGCCACAGAAACTTCCTAACCACACCTTCCAACTCATCCATAAGTTGGTTTCCACATCCTAGTATTCAAAAAGAGGCTCCAAATTGGGGAATTTTTTGATAGTTACATCCCTAAATTTGTTGAATTCTTTAGAAACATAACGTAAGTAGTGATAATTGCTTAGATTTTCTAGGTGCACTCTCCTATAAATACCTCCTTCAGGTCTTGCACAACCTGTATCGCCTATATTAGAGATTCCAACTCTACTTCTGCTTTTTGCTTCATTCTATTAATTGCCATAAACTAGGATTATGCCTTCCTTATGGGCTCCCTTCCTATGGCTTAGACAAGGAAGAGATTGTATGAGGTAGAAACATAAACCTATGGTTTAATTTGGTGTTTCACTTCGTACAGACCCACAAAATATGCTTGATATCTCCTTTCAATATACAACCCTTAATTCATAGGATCCATCAACAACCTCCCCCTTTTTTTACCCCAACCTTCTTGATTCTAAATGTTTAGCTACCTCAAGAATAATTGCAGAAAAAATTGTAAACCCAAACATTTCTCTCAAAACTTTTCTTGCTCTATCTATGTTGTCGTGTTGTCTACACCTAGTTGAAGAAAGCAATAGGATGGATACATAGAGGTAGCAATTGTGATTGTTTGGTAACAAATCAATCTTCCTCACCTTGGAATGATTTTTAGATGTTGACTCTAGGGTTCAAGTGATGTTGTAGCTATTATAATCCACCATTTGAACAAGCTTCATATATCCCTTTGATTGCCTCTCAACTAGCCAAAGGCTCCTCCAATACTAGCATGCTAATGATATCTCTTGATATGCACCACCTTGGTGGCTTATCCTACCCACAAGATAAATTCTCAATCTTCATATCCATCGTCTCTCTTTGTAGCACTTTTATAATGGTATTATCCTTGAGCTTGGCATTGCAACATTGAATTCTCTACAACTTTGGTTGGGGCAAACCTAGCCCAAACTCCTAGACACTTCCTCACACTTGCTTGTTGCACTAAGGGCCCTTGACCTTGTCTAATATAGCTTGTTTTTCCTTTGGATTAAGGCATCTTGGGGAAAGTAACATCCTAGCTATCAATATTTTGATCCTATCTAGCTAACATAACTACTTGATAGGTCGTCTTGTATCTAGTCACCATTACAAGACAATACATTCCATTTTATCATGGCTTTTTTACTATAATTATGACATGACTAGTTTGAGTGTGGCCTATGCAACATTAAAAGTATAATTTTTTTGTTCTAGCACCACCTACCCACAACTACATTAATGGTGACAAGAATCAACTCTTTCTATAAAAACCCAAGCATAGGTTTCAACACGTAGACTTCCCTCATAGATACTTGACTCGGTGTAGACACGCTCTCTGGTCTAAGGTCCATTAGCTCCATAGTTCCCTTAGTTCTCGTGACACCCATTCCATCTCATCCATAGATCCCAATTTCCCACCAACACCCTAACCATAGAGCTTTGCTCTAGTGGAGTACTATTACACTTGTGTAACTATGGATATGCTTTGTTGTTTTATTCTTAGACCTACAAAGCAACAAACAAACAAAATTAATGGTGAATCAAGTGTATTGGAATAAAAAATTGACTTGTTGAAATAAAATTGGTGGAAATGAATGTTGAAATTGAGTTCTACTATGGTACACTAACTCCCCCCCAAATAATTACAGTGGTTCTGTCAAGGTTGGGGTCACATATGGTTTTAGGCATGCGTCATTCACCCGTCATTTTTTTGGTTGGTCATTTAAATCCATGAATTGGACTGCACCCTCACCAATTATCTATGCAATTATGTAGGGTTCTTGTGAGTTCAACTCTCACAGCTTGACACGGCTAGACCATAGGTTGCTTATAGCAAATTGGCACTCTATGATAGTGAAACAAGATAACAAGGTACATGGCATAAATTGAACATAAGGTTGGATAGAAGATGCAAACAAGCCTATAGCATAAGGAAAACATAAGCATAACTAGGGAACTTGGATGTTGAAATGGGAAAAGAGCTTCTCTTTTTATAGAGAAAAAGGATAAGATGGAGAATTATTCAAGTTGGGAGAACTCACATAGATGAAAGAATCATGTCTCAATAGTCAAAAAGCTATTATCCACACTTAAAGACAAACAGAGGAATATTTAAAATGTTCCACCACATTTAATTAAAATAGTTCATATATTATTTTTGTCACATATGTCCACTTGAACAAAAATAGAAATTTTTGATAATGTTCCATTGATTCAACAACCATATGAAGAAAAGTCATGAATTTTTTTGTTATATATATCCATTTGAAGACAAATGGAGAAATATTAAGAGTGCTCCACTAATTCAACAACCATGAAGAAACATTAATAAATACTTTTGACATGGAGATTGTCTTGTTTTTCCACCCCTTTCCCCTCATGTTGATTCATATCCACGTTGTGTTCCTAGTAATCTTTACCATGTGTATATTTTATTGTATTATATATATTTTTATAATTTTGCAATATAATAATTTGACTTTTTAAATTAACATGTCAAACTAAAACAAATTTAAAATACACCACTATGTCTAAGTCTCATTATTTTCTCACTAGGCCTTGGTCTTGACCTTGACATTTGCATCATGATTTATTCTAACTTAACTCACATGGTTTAAAATACTAAAAAAAAACATTATTTATTTACATGATTAATTAGTTTTAAATACTTAAAAAAAAAAAAACATTATTTATTTAAATGATTAATTATATCTCATGGATCAAAACTAAGATATTACAATTGTTCTGAAATTTAAATGGGTCACATAGGATAAATCTCCTGATGATTTGAGTTGGCTTGGCACAAACACTAATAATCTCTCTAGCCAACCAATATTTGAGACCCCTGACACGCCAGCATCACAATTTCTACATGAATGAGTTGGACTAGAAATGACTAGCGTTATAGGCCGTGGCTCATCAAGGGAATATGCTAGGCATCCTCGTATATGAGGGTTAATGGTCAAGACATTCTCTGTTTTAAATTGTTGACAATAGCCATGATTTATGTATCAACCTTTAGGGTTTAGCCTTCAAACATTTGTTTAATTGCTATTTCAAATTTTATATTATGATAATTCAAACATTTGTTTAATTGCTATTTCAATTTTATATTATCATATTTCATGAAATGAATTGATGGATAAAGTGTGATTTTTATAAAATTTTGTGAATTGGAAATGTTCGTTTTAATTTTTCTGCACATTTTTTCATATATTTTTAGGTTTTTTCTCTTTGTTGATTTTTCAAGCCTAGTTTTGCATTTGGCTTAGGATCATATGCCAAATAAATCCCCATATCCATGGGGAAAACTAAAAACTTTATATTTTCCTCATAGGAGGATCAAACATATATATATTTCTGAATAACACTTTGCAAGATTCTGCCATTTTCCTTGGAATATCCAAATGGAGGATGGTGTCAACCACTAGCTACAAGAGTGGTTAGTAACCTTAAGGGACTTCACTGCATTTGAACTTGTGACTTATGGCCTCACCATTATATGCATTTGGCAAATGAGCTAACCTTCGTGCTATCAAACATACATACACACAGAGAGGTTTACTATTAGTCCAAGCGATTAGCTCAACTAATTGGCGTGGATGTTATTGAGCATTTGACTAATTTCGTGCCAGTGGGTACCTACTGTACCTGATCCAAATCCCACTAGATTAGGCACACTAGTCTATATTTGACAGATTTACTAAGTATACCATCCACTAATTTGGAGAGAGCATCCCTTCGGTTTCCCATTTCCCACAAGGTTCTATGAAACATATTATATAGAGAGAATTTCAATGAATAGCAATTATAGAAGAGAAATATGCAAATAAGGATTCCTTCATAATCCATCCATGAGATGCCATAGCATATAGCAGATATCAAGAATGTGCCTCATAATTTCAATAGGATGAGTGTAAGATCTACTTCATCCTCGAGAAACATTTCCGCAGTAGGTTAGTGTTTAACCAGCAAAATATGTTCCACTGAACATAAAGCTAAAGCGGAGATTTTTAGATTAAATGAAAAACATCATTAAATTTCAGACGAAGCGGAGCCCCCTTTTGTATGTGTGCTATCCAGTATTTTTGGAACAAATCTCTTGCTGAAGCGAAGAGTCCCTTTTTATTGCATGCAATCTCCGCAGTGTTGTGCTTCGTGACAACCCAGTATCATCAAACTCTCACAAAACCTTCACATAATAGATAGCGGAAGCACAAGATTTATGTAATCTTTGGAATGAGGTAATTAACGGGTATGGAGTGAACATATTATATCCCTGTTAATAGTCTATTTGGCTCCAATGCTTTTAAGCAAGTTTCCGTGCATGTTTTCTTATAAAAAATATTGTTTCGACATTGCACAGCATTTTTTGCAAATTACAGGCATATTCAAAAGTTGCAGAAACATTCAAACATGAGTACATCCTCATCTATAAATAACTGCAAAAAGGATGGCGTGAACTTGCTGCATCTATTTCTGAAAACTCCACCAGAACTAGTTGGTACACAGGAATCTGCCCGAGCAACCAATATTGTAAAGCTGCAACAACCTTTTGACCGCCTGATTCAACTTTAAGAATCAGCTGAGAACCAATCTTTTCATACTATGATGCCAACTGAAAACCATCAAAGAACCAATTCCGTTGAGAGTTTCCAACTCGTCTTTGATCAGAATAAGAGGACAACAATAGACTGCGTGACTCTTCAAATGACTTTTACAGTTCGTAGAGACTTCGTTGCAATCATCTGGGAAGTCCAAAATGGGGATTCCATCAAAGAAATCTCATGGATTTTTCTGTCTTCAGGCAACGAATAACCAAGGATATCTGGGGCATGTTCCCAAAACAAGTCCAAGCATAGGACAAAAGTACAAGGCTTCTTCACAAAAGCAATCCCAATAGTTGTTCCTAGGAATATCATGAGACCCACTTGGGTCCTCTCCTTGATTAAATACATGGATCAAACTTATGCTCCCAAGCTATGGCAACTCTCCGAGACGAAGATCATGTAGATAATCAAAGTGTGTGCAAGCAGTGGAAAGAAAATCATGTTAGTGTTATATTAGTGACAACCAACTATTGTTAGTGGTTAGCTTATTTAGGCATCCTAAACTGCCCAAACAGTTATCGTTTGCTGGGCCTCTTCCGATTGTTACATATAGCAGGCATCCTCTTGTATTGTATAATAACAGATATACAATCTATTTTTTCTATTGCCATTTTGTTCTATGTCTAGGCTCATTTATGATCCAGGTTAGACCCAGAATTCTACATGGTATCAGAGCAGGCACTTCCTGCCCTGCTTGCTTGTGTGTGAGCATATTCAGCTCTATTTGCTTCACTGCCTGATTTTTCTGGATGGAGATCACACTGGTATTGGCCATCCATTTGGCCCTCTTTGCACCCCAAGATGCATACATCGAGTTCAATGACTCCACGGTTGTGGTGAGTTTGTCTTCCTGAGAAAGTGCACTCAACTATTTGGCTATTAGACTCTTTATGATTTGTTGTTGTGTTGTTTGCAACTTGATTATGGTGGAGTTAGTTGATGGCCTTGTAGGATCCAGATTTGCAATTTTTTTGAGCTCTGGTTGACGTTGTCTGCCTCCGTTTAGTACCCTCTGTTGAGTGCTTCCTTTTGAATCAGTTTTTTGGTGATTTTGAGTCTTCCATTAGATCATGGTTTTGATACGAGGAGGAGATTGATCTTCTAAAATTGTTGTTGAGTAATTCATCCTTGTAAACAAATCTAGATCTGTCCCTGCTCGTCCCTGTTATCAATTTACTGGATATTGATCAGTGCAATCAGTAGTTGCATTTCTTGTTTGGGTCAATACAACAATCTCCCCATCTCTTTATGCAACTCCTCCAGTTTCTTGAAGCAGCAATGCAATCAAAAGATTGGTGGCAATGATCATGGTTTTCTATGGATTGTTTCTCTCACATGGAGATCATGCCTCGTGCAGTTTTGTGGAAAAATATTCCTTGTTACAGATCTTTGAGCCCTCCTCCTTGTTGTGGATCAAGGTATTAAACTACGGTGGCCTCTCTTGCCTCCTCTACTGGACACAAGTACACACTCTCTCTCCGTTGGCGTGCCTGGGCTTGCACCGTGGGCAGATGAGAATTGAGCTAGTTGAATGCTGAGTTTGGCAGTGGGTGAGAATTGTCTCAAATTGGATTGCACTCTCTCATTGGACCAGCAACACATTAGTTTGCTGATGCGTGGATATGCTGAGGATGCAGATCAGATATGAGGATTGGGTTGTGTTTTGATCTACTGCTGGAGTATGCAGATTGAGTTCACAATCTTCAGGCGTAAAAAATATTCTTGCTTTATTGAACAAAACTACTTGTTCAACCTGCGTGTCACCATCAGAAATATGTGGCCTGTGTCTTAAATGTTGAGTGGCCAGCTGTAATATTCCTTTATGCACTGTTGGGATCGACATTGCTGTTGGATGTTTTGGATTTGAATGTGAAGGGGTTTGTGTTTTTGGAGGTTCATGACATAATTGTTTGCCAATTTATAGTATTTTGATGGTTATCGGCAGTGTTTTTTCCATAACTGTTCAATGAAGCCTCCATTTTTTGTCTTGTTTGAGGCATTGAGTAAAGTATCCCACTCTCTTCCAACGGTTGGTTGTGTGCCACATTTGATGCCTTTTTAAGAGTCTTGTTTTTTTCTCACAAGCTGGATAAATTAAGAGAATTGATTCCTCACTTGTACATGGGTACCTATCATGGCCTTGTTTGCCGAGACCCATATCAAGGATTGTTATCCATGATGACCTTTATTTTTGTAACCTCCTTTTTAGCACCTCGAGTAGTGGATTTTGGGCCACTCGTGCAAATATTCTTAGAGTGTCACCAGGCGTTTACCTCCATGACCAACCTTGTTTTGCAGGCCTTGAAACTAACCACATTGGAGTGTTTCTTGGATGGTTGTTCAGCATTGTCATCACCTTCAACTAGTACCTCCATACTTCTATCATCATCTACGACCACCTAGTTCAACATTGTGGGGGATGGTGTGTAATGCTTCCTCGAGTGATTCTTTATGCTTCACCATTTTGTTCAACATCAACTATTTTTAAGGGTGAGCCTCGTATCGAGCACTGATTCCTATTTTGACTCAGTAGTTTGCAGCGGCTAGCGACCCATGCACTTCGGCAAGATGGATTGGCATCATTTTATGATGTTTTTGTCGATTATACATGAGTACTTGATCAGGCTTTTTGAGTTGGGACTCATTTCAAAGGATCAGTCTCTTTGCTTGAGAAGTTTGAAATTTGTTGTTTGAATTTCTACATGGATCTTTGATGGCATTGACAGCTTGGGGTTACATGGCCCTCTTTAGAGTTTTTCCATACTTCCTGTTTGGACCTTTCAACGGCTGCAAACCTCATTGCTCATTTGATGGTTGATGGTGATTGCTTTTGTTCAAAGCCTTAGTTTTGGTTCTTCACCAGCACCTATTTTTCTGAAACATTTATGTGGTGGTTGTCCATGTTTTCCATTCTTGTGCCTTAGCAACCAAACCTCTTTTGCTTCATAATTCAACCAAGTTCATTGATGTTACTTAGCTCTCCTCTTCAAAGTTTTGGTCAGACCTCCTTATTGGAGCTTTCAGCCTCCATAGGTTTCTTGCTCTTGCCATTCAATGCATCATTGTGAGATCTTCAGTTTCAATTCCAATGCCTTTTTTCAACACTAGAATTTTTCTCTCTTTTGGAGAGGGGTTTTTTTCCTATGGTTTTTCCTCATTTTCTCTGCTAATGAGAGTTTGTACTTGGGTACCTTAGTAGGCCTAGTTGTCCAGACCCATTTGTCTTCTTTGTTAATGTTAAAATTAAGCAGTTGCAAGAGCCAGTCTCCGGGAGGATGGCAAAGACCCTACTGAGATCTAGGGCCCCTGGTACACTCCTAGGGTTCTTCGTCTGGGACCAAGTAGTTAGAGCCATGGAAAAAGACCCTAGTGAGGGCCCCCATTGTATTGTTGGGGTTCTTGGTCAAGGACCAAGCAGTTTGATGATGTAAGTCCCTAGATGTGTTCTAGGGCCCCTGGATGTGTTCCAGGGAATCCTTGCTCGTGCTTGGATTGATCCTTGGTTGTGTACCTTGGTGGATAAGACCCTAGTGGTGATCTAGGGCCCCCATATGTGTTCTAGGGTATCCTGGTCTGGGACTGGACAGTTTCTTGGTTACCAAGCAGAGATGATGTGTGATCTTCTTCTCTCCCACGATGGTCCATGAGACCTAGGCACAGTTAAGAAGAAGGACATGATCACTTCATTGACCTTCCTCTTATGTTGGGATGATAAAAGCTTATCAGTTATCATGAGACTTATGTGGACATCTTGCCATTGAAAAAGAACCCCCCTTTGACTTTGTCTTGTTATTAATGTTTATGTATTTTTGGTCTTTGCTAGCCACCTTGACTTGTTGAATTTCTAATTAATATTTTATGAATTAAAATATTAATTATTTAAATTGTTTATTTTTATTAGGGTTTATTCTAACCCTAAAGATAGGGTTAAATTAGTTAACTCTAAGCTACTACCTAAACTAAAAAAGGAAACCTCTCCCCCTCACTCACACACTCATCATTCTTCCTCCTATCTCTCACTTGGTCTGATTTTTGCTGTGGCCTCTCCTTGTTTCAGTTTGGTGTTTTTGTTGCAACCTCCTTGGACATATTTTTTGGGAGCGGCCTCCTTGGACAGTCCTCTTGTTGAGGTGTGGCCTCCTTAAGACTGTCTCTCTTGCTGGTATAGGGTATGGACTCCTCCTTGGGTAGTCCTCTTGATGTGTGTTGTGGTGCGGCCTCCTTGGACAATCCTCTTGTTGAGGTGCGGCCTCCTTGGGACTGTCTCTCTTATTGGTTTGGGGGTACGGCTCTCTCCTGGTTGATCTTCTTGCTGGTATAGTGGTGCAGCCTCCTTAGGACTGTCTCTCTTGTTGGTTTGGGGGTACAGCTCTCTCCCGGTTGATCTTCTTATTGGTATAGTGGTGCGGCCTCCTTGGGACCATCTCTTGTTGGTTTGGGGGTACGACTCTCTCCTGGTTGATCTTCTTGCTGGTATAGTGGTGCGGCCTCCTTGGGACTGTCTCTCTTGCTGGTTTGGAGGTACGACTCTCTCCTGGTTGATCTTCTTGCTGGTATAGTGGTGCGGCCCTCCTTTTGGAGCAGTTCTTTGTTGGGTTTTAGCTGCGGCCTCTTCCTCTCCTCCCTTCCAGTCTGCCACCACCTCCTTGTTGTTTTTGCTGCCACCCTTATGTTTCCATTTGCCTCATTTCTAGTGCCACATAGTTGTTGTCACCTAGTTACAGCCTTCACCACTCAAATCTGGGATTGTTGAGGCAGCCCTAATTTATGCCACCTATTTTGTTGTAACAGTCCCTTCTTGGACATTTTTTGTTAAGGGTTGTTAGTGGTTTTCTTTCAGCCTCTAGATTGGTCATTGGGATTTTTTATTTCAGCCCTATACTTGATGCTTAGTATGCTGATTAGTTTTTTGAGATCTACCTAAAGTTCTTCTTGGCAAAACTGTTCACAAAAGATCATGATGAGATCTACCCTTGAGGGTTTGATCCATGACCATTTGAGTTTTTTCTCAGCATACAGAAAAGAGAATAACAACAAGCACATTAGGTAAATTTGTTTTTTGTTTTTGCTAAGGTAATGTTCAGATCTATTCCTTGTTTTTGCTAATGTTCAGATCTATTTTCTTTAATAATGTTCAGATCCATTGTTTTATTTCTGTTATTTGTATACATCAGAAATTTTTGAATATATTGTTGATCTAAAACTACTGTAGTAAATAAAATTTTAAAAGGATATTTTTGTTTCTAGTTTGCCCTTAAATTTCTAACATGGTGTCAGAGCTTAGGGCATGAAAAGAGCTCAATTGTGACATACTTTTTGTTAGCTTTTTAGCT
>ML804979.1:279113-303199 GCA_009831015.1 Picea engelmannii | reverse complement strand
AATTTTTTTTTGCTGAAAAATGATAGGTATGACTGCGATAAGGGAGAAGAGAGAAATCCAACGGAATAGGTCTCAAATAATGGTGCCAACAGGATCCATAATTTTTTTTTTACTCCTGTGGAGTTATACTTTGATATGGAGAATACTACAATGATGAAATTCCCAAATGCTTAACAGGAAGAAATGTGTACTGATTTTGCAACCCGAATGCAGGAGACACAGTTGTATGGCAATATATCTTATCTATTTTGTTTTTGTTTCCATCCCAAGGGTTAGGGTATTCAAGGGTTCTATAGACAAGGGTTTGGCTTGTGTAATAGCTCTCTAATATACATGTGAGGTCCAACAATAATACTCGTCCCAATATCTCAGGGCACCAACTAAGGAGGCTAGACCATTCCCTTAGCCGTACTACCCGACTACCCAAGTACTAGAGAGTATCTTTCCGAGTGATGTTCTCGATGGCACTATAGCAGTCAGGTGGTCGATCGGTTTATCTATGGAGGGCTTCAGGACATCTAGGATGATCCATATATAGGTGTTGTGTGATGCGCTACCACTCGAAGGGGTACCAAAAAGGGTTACAAGGGTGGCCAACAGATGTGCACTTAAGTACCACTTGTATTTCTCGTGTGTATGAATCCACGACCGTGGGTTTATGCACATAATGACAGATCTTTGTAGCTTAAAGACGTCGGAATATGTCTCTACCTTGAAAAAACGTTTAACCACAATTTTCTGCCGAGGAAGGTGCTCTGATACCACTTGTAATATTCCAGATACAAAATAGTGTGCAAAACATAAATAATTAACAAGAAATGGCAGATAAACAAAGATATAGCCAGAACAACACCACAATAATACCAAAATAATACTAGAATAACACCAGAAAGAGCACTTTTATTACTGAGAGAAATGTTCACTTGCCTCTTCGAGGGGGAAACCTCTAGCAGAGCAGAGCTCTTTTAAAATAATATCCAAGACAAAACTTCTCATACCCTCTACTCCTATTTATACTAAATATGTCTATCAAAATAACAATCTAGAGGAAGATCCTTCTAGAAGTATAAGCTTCTATTAGGTCTTCTTACAGTTGATTTATTCTTCCTTATTTCTAGGCCTGATTAATATTGACCTTTATTACATGGAAATATATTATTCTACCTACGTTAGGGGTTAAGTCCCTAACATAATATGTAGCATCTTGGGTTGACTAAGTTCTTAGTTTCATTGTAATCTCATATTATCCCACCCATGTACATGTGTTCCTACTGCATATTGTCTTTACTTTTGTTTTTCTTCTTCCTCACTCTTTTCCTCTCTCAATTCTCATATCTTTTTCTTACCTTCTTCCCTCCTTCATTCTTTTATATTTTATTTTCTTCTTTACGCTATTCCCTTCCTTATCTTCTTTATGCAATATTATCTCCTTTCTCCATCTTATTTCCACTAAACCGTGATCCTTTTTCATCTTAAATCCTTTCGAACCCTTGATTATTCATCATTTATTACCCTTTCCCTACACTTAGTACCTTTGATCTTAGGCAAATCCAGACTACTCCATGATTTAATGATGGTCGTATTCCTCGATTAATTATTCAAACCATCATCATACAAGAATCACAATTTCATGAATAAAATGTGGAAGTCGTTTCACGATGGTTATGTCAGAAACTCATTATATCAAACTCATATATAATGGGACACTTCATGTTCCCATGATGTTTATGTTAGGATTCTTTTATCATTATACCACATTTTGAATTAGATGTTTGATTTCATTATTGTTTTAGGAATTTATGTACTTTCCATAGGATCTTGTGAAGGTCATATTGCACAACTTAGGAATTGTGTATTTGTAATTTTTGGCATCTGGATGTATTACATTGAAAAATATACACCTACAACAACTCACACAAATGAAAATTATGATTGGAAGAAATAGCTTGTTGATCATACTCTTGTGACATTTGGGGTCATTGACCTCATTGAGAACAAATTTGGGATAATCAACTTTTGGTAGAGAAAATGGATAGATCTTTAAAAACTCTTTCTAGGGTATATTATCCTATGAATCTAGTTTACAAAACAACTAGAATCACTTCAATTTGATATTGCATGAGAAAGTTATTCCCTAAATACTATCTTCTTATCCTAAATATGCACTACCAAAATTTTGTTTCCTATGTCGTTCATTCGTTTATTTGTCAAATAAATTATTTATGTCTGCAAAACTTGTTTCTATTGGAGATACCTACATGAATATAATTTCATTTATATTTGGAATCAAGTCAATCCGGCATCGAACAAAAATGTTATACTTGAAACTGTGATTGTTGGCCTAGGCTAGAAATGAAAATTAGCTTTGTCATATAGGTTATTCCTCAACATGTTTGACACATCATTTCAAATAATTTTTAAGACCCGTTTTCACTAGAGATAATCCTATGAATCTACTTTAATTTGTATTTGGAATCACTCCAATTGGACATCAAAATAATATTTTATCAACAAAACATTGTCGGCTGGTCTAGGATGACCACCACTCCTCAACGGGTAAAACGATGAAATTTTCTTTGTTTATTTTAGATCTGTTTTATATGCACTATTCATAATTATTTTTTGTATATCTTGGAAGAATAAATTATATATACCTTTCTTCTTCCATGATCTCACCTTTTATTGCAGATAAATGCTAGTTTTTGTATGTCAAATACAGATCATGGAAGTCAATCCATGAAGAGTAGTTTTTGAAGACCAATATTTTTGAAAAGAGCATCACCATGACGTCTAAACAAAATAAAGTGCGACATCATATGATGTTGAATAATATATGTTTAAAGTTGAAGTTCCTATGAGATTTCTATAAAAGTGTTCTAGTTGCTAACCACAACCTTTCATAAAGTTGTAGATGGATAGAGTACAAGACAAATAAAGAATTGATTTGAAGATCATGTGAAGACCAGCATTGCAAAAGTCAAGATAAGTCCTATCGAATATTCATCATTCGTTTCTCTTACCACCATTCATCATACTCATTTACTATCACTAGGTTGGAGACTATTATTCCCCAATATACGCTACAATTGATCTAACAATATGTGTACATACACTACTACCCTTAAAGAAACATGCATACATACACCACTGCCCCATTTACAAAGTGAACATGCCTTCAAAATTTGTAACCACTTCTATCAAATTATAACTTCAGCATAATTCTTTCCTCCACAAAACTTCCCACTGCATTACTACCTTCTCCACGTACTCCTAAATCACCCAATAAAGTAACTTGGCCCACTTACAAGGCTGAGCTACCTTTTTGGTTTCAATGTTGAATACATGTTTCCAAGAATTTGTTGCTATCAATCCATCAAAGTTTTTCTCACTACCTTCCTGCTACTAATCCTATCTAACACACTTCCCCCATGTTCAACAATTAATAGTGTGTTACAAATATTGTATTATGCATCTATTATTAATAGTACTTTGAAAAAAAATCCACCATTTCTATAGAGGCAACAAAATAACAAAGTTCTAAGAAATATATTGGTGGTTTTACACAAGAACCAGTACCAATAATATTGGTGGTTGTCACACAAGAACCAGCTACCAAGAGAAGCTTATCTAGGAGAAGAAATATGTGTTTTCACACAAGAACCAATGCCTACAAGCCTGAGGTTTCCACCCAAGAACTAGCCTTATAAGGCTCTACTGTTGCCACACAAGAACCATCAATAGATACACCGGTTGAAGAAATTTTCCAGGAGACAAAGGTTGCTACCCCACAAGAACCTACAACAAAATAAGTTGTTGCATAATTGGTCTTTAATCAAAGCATAATGAAGATCTCTCAGAAACAAAAGAAAATTTTGTTGATAGTCCTCAACAAAAATGAGAACTTGATATAGAAAATCATATACTTGCTGCAAAGTTCATGGACTTCTTAGGTAGGTGTAGGTATGATTCTTCTTCCTATTCATTTATCTGATTCATTGAATGCTATGTATATGTATATGAAAAATCACTTAATCCTCTTCTATTTATTTTTCTTTCCTACTCCTTTACCATTTTCTATTTTTCCGAGGATGGAAAAAGTCTTCAGTTTGGGGGGAGAATACCATCACCTTTACCTTTCATGAAGACACCATCACTTTTCATGCCCATACCATTGGGACTACCCTTGTTCAATTCAAAACCTTCACCAATCCATATGAACCATGACATCATCTTATTCTACTTCCAACACCTCAGTAAATATAGAAAAAATGAGAAAGACACTAGTATTGCTTCATCAAGCATTGATGCTGCTACACAAGAACCAACATTAGGAACACCTATTGTTGCTCCACGAGAACCAAAAATATAAGGCCTTGTTTTTGCTATAGGAGAACCAACAATAAGAGCGGAAAATGACACTATTTTTTCTCCACAAGAACCAACAACAGAAAAGACAACTTACATGGATAATCCAAAGAAACTACTGGAAACGAAAAATATGTTGTCATACAACATGGAAGAAATCATTTACATATATTATTTATTTGATTCATTTCCATCGCTCAATAATGGATATATTGGTTCACATCTTCAAAGATATCATGCGTTACATCTAAATCTAATACCTCGAGTCCATACATTCATAAAGATGGAAGAAAATAATTGTTTTGAGGTCTCTCAACAATCAAAAGGGTTTGAAGTATATTTTCAGTTGAACATATATGTTATGGAAGCCTTCATAACAATTGCAAGAAACAAGGTTTCCAACAATAACCTCATACTCAATCTTGTGGTAACTTTCTATGAAATCATGATTATAACAAATTGCTATAGAATTCCAGTTGCTATAGAATCCCTATAACATATTGTTGTAGAATCCCTATAGTACATTGTTGCAGAACCGCTTAAAGATGTTGTTTTTGAAGAATTTGGGGAATGGGTCAACTATCATTTGAAGTTATTTCAAAATGTTATTGAGCAAGAAATTGATGCATTTTATCAGCATAACTTTTCATTGGACGATAAAGGAAATTGCAAGGGTATTGACGACATTATTGGTTGGTATGCACTGAAAAAAGAAGAAGAAGGCATCATTCAGTATTGTCCTTACAACTTGGTTGATACAAAGGTACATGGTCAAGCATGAGGATATATATTGGTTGGTAGCATTGAAAAAAAAGGCATCATTCAGTATGTGTCCTTACAACTTGATTGATACAGAGGTACATGGTTGCATGAGGACATGCAACATATTCGATTTGGGGGAGATGGTAAGTAACAAAATTATTGTCTTTTGACATCTTATTTTCCTTATTTTTAATCCCTTTTCATTTACTCATAATCTTATATTATCCCATTTTTATGCTCATATGTGAGATCTAGGCTCAAAGTATTTTTCATTAAATTTCTTAGTATTTTCATTAAATTATGCTTAACATTAGGGAGAATTAGTGTATTATGTATGTACTTTTGAAATAATGGCTCATGTGTGAATAGATTGTTATAGGAATGGGTCCACAAAGTACAAGGTTGAAGAAAATTTGAATTAATGGTGTAGAACATTTGTAGATCCATGTGTTGAAGATTTATTATGCAATGGAGGAGGGAATTGACCACCACCAATCATGTAGCCACTTGGGGAAGACAACAAAACATATATTTCATGGTATTAATTATTGGAAGGCAGATTTCTATGTGCCCATGTGTGCTTATCCATTTTTATTATAGATTGAAAGATATCCCATGTATATATCATGGATCTAGGGAGCCCAACACCATTAACTATTTTAAACATATTTTGAGCATATTATTGTAACCCACATGACTTATTTCGAATTTGATAAGTAGTGGCATTCCAAAATATGCGGAGAGTTAGCATGAATCTTGGAACTAATTATGAATTGTTGTAGTCACTTGAGAATATAATATCCTCAAGTGGATCTATATTTAGATATTTGTTGCAACCATTTGAGAATATCTTATCTTCAAGTGGATCTATATTTATATATTTGTTGTAACCATTTGAGAGTATATTATCCTCAAGTGGATCTATATTTAGATATTTGTTTCAAGAAAGCTTATGTATAAAAGAGAGTAGCATCTCCATTCCAAAGAAACTACTAGAAAATAAAAATATGTTGTCATACAACATGGAAGAAATTATTTATAGATATGAGTTATTTGATTCATTTCCATAGTTCACTGATGCATATATTGGTTCACATATTGAAAGCTATTATGAGTTACATGTGAATCTAATACCTTGAGTTCATAAATTCATACGACTCGAAGAAAATAATTGTTTTGAGGTCTCTTAACAATCAKAAGGGTTTTAGGTATATTTTCAGTTGAAAATGTATGTTATGGAAACCTTCATAACAATTCCAAGAAATGATGTTTCCAACAACAACCTCATACTCAATCTTGTAGCATCTTTCTACGAAATCAAGCTTGTAACAAATTGCTGCAGAATTCCAGTTGCTACAACATACCTATAATAGATTGTTGTAGAATCCCCATAGTAGATTGTTGAAGAACCGTTTAAAGATGTTGTTGTTGAAGAATTTGAGGAATGGGTCAGCTATCATTTGAAGTGATTTCAAAATGTGATTGGGAAATAAATTATTGCATTTCTTCAGCATAATTTTTTGTTGGACAATAAAGGAAATTGCAAGGGTATTAACGACATTATTGGTTGGTATGCACTGAAAAAAAGAAGAAGGCATCATTCAATATTGTCCTTACAACTTGGTTGATACAAAGGTACATGGTCAAACATGAGGATATATATTGGTTAGTATGCATTGAAAAAAAAGGCATGATTCAGTATGTGTCCTTACAACTTGATTGATACATAGGTACATAGTTGCATGAGGACATGCACCATATTCAATTTGGGGGAAATAATGAGTCGCAACATTATCATCTTTTGACATCTCATTTTCCTTATTTTTAATCCCTTTTCGTTTACCCGTAACCTTATATTAGCCCATTTTTATTCTCATATGCGAGATCTAGGCTCAAAGTATTTTCCATTACATTTCTTAGTATTTTCATTGAATTATGCTTAACATTAGGGACAATTAGTGTATTATGTATTTAATTTTTAAGTAATGGCTCATCTGTAAAAAAATTGTTATAGGAATGGGTCCACAAAGAACAATGTTGAAGAAAATTCGAATTAATGGTGCAACGAATTTGTAGATCCATGTGTTGAAGATTTAATATGCAATGGAGGAGCGAATCGACCACCACCAATCATGTAGCCACTTGGGGAAGAAAACGAAACATATATTTCACGGTTTTAATTATTGGAAGGCGGATTTCTATGTTCTCATGTGTGCATATCCATTTTTATTATAGATTTAAAGGGATCCCATGTATATATCATGGATCATGGATAGTAGAAAAAGGTCCAACAAGTCTAAGATTGTTCTTCCTAGTTCCCAATTCATTTCTATAAATTTTATTTGATACCATATATATAATCACATCTCTTATGGTGATCTTATGCATAGGAATGGCGCAAATTATACTCTTCACATTTGACATTCACCTGAGCTAAAAATATGGCTGATTTTTCGTTAAAATTACCAATTCCAAGTTAATATTAGTGGTGGTTGTATCTCATTACCCATGCCAACTATTCTGTTGGCTTAATATTCACTCAATGTGTGGCATTTAAAGTAATGTAAGTTCATTTCTTATTGATTTTTCTTTTCCTTCATTTATAACAAATATGTTCTTTAATAAACAAGAAAAATGCATGCATAAAAATAGCTCATGCAATTATTGAGAACATGTTAATTAATTACAGGGAAGTGCCAAATGAAGCAAATAACAAAAGAAAGCATGTTATAAAATCAACACAAAGATAATTACATAGAAAAAATATAATTTAAAAGAAAAACAAAGAACTTATCTTTTAAGGAAAAATTGACCAATCGATTGCAGACATCAGACATTCCACCCAACCTTAGGCTCTGTTGCACATAAAATATCTACAACATGTCACCCCCAAGCCAAGACTATGAATCCACAAGGACATATGCCTAAGATAATTCTAAGTTTCACACACCAGTCAACTATCAAGCTCTCATAGTTATCTCAACCACACAACAAATCCTAGTTTTCCATCACTATTTCCCCCTCAGCCTGCACAACCCAAAGAAATAAATGCCCTTCTCTACAATCCAGTCCCTCAAGTTGTTCCACTTCTTTCCACGGATCTTGTGATAATAGTTAGGAAAATATCAATGCTGGAAACTCCAAGGATTTTTAGCTGTGGATAATTCTTTAACAACTGCCATCATTCTCTTGCACACAGACATTAATTTCTTGCTGAAATTGTTAGAAAAAAATGATCACAGAGTAATAAAATAAAACAAAGAAGATACACAATACAATAGAGACACATATATACGTGGTTCACCGATTGTGGGCTACGTCCACTAGAGAAATTGTCAGGTCCTTCCTTTTTATTATCCAACAAAATGAAGGGATACAACCTACAACACACCCATTGTAACTTCCTCTTCTTTCTCTCATAGTCTCCTCTCTTAGAATACAATAATCACACCCATACACAACCATAATACAATTCCCTCATAAAATAGGGTTTCCTTCTAGGGAAAAAAACCCTAACATAATTTCTACCGTCAGATCTGTGACCTTATAATGAACGGTCCAAATTGACTATGAAATTATAATATTTTACAAGGCAAATTTTCCCAATATTTCGCTTTGGGGGCACTTCCCCAAATCCCCTGCCCCGAGGGGGGGCGGGTGTACAAAAATTATCGTCCCCCCCACCCCCCTCATCCTTGGACCCCCCTGGCGAAAATTGTGGGGGGACAAGCTCCCCCACACCCCCCCATTAGGGAATGGGGTCCAAGCGCAACTGAAACAAACCTCTGAATTAGGAAGGTAATCAAGCTCCACAACCAACATAAATAACCAATAGTTACCTATGACCAACTAGCAATGGTTCTCTACCTCCAACAATTTTTTTCCATGTCCAAAACAAGAATAAGAGCAAGAAAGAATGAATGAAGAACAATGAAGGACCAATCCTTGAGGAACCCCCCAACAACTAAAAACATGGTTTATATAATTACATGTGATAGTGCACCATGTTGTCTCCCCAACTCACTTTTCCCAACTAATCCAAGATGGGTGAATAAAATATAATAAAATGGATTAGCTCCTTTAGCTCCCTCTCTCATGGAATCATAGCCCGCTATTAATATGTCCTTGTTCATCTTGCAATCAACAATCCCTTTTTATTATTAATATTTAAATTATTACATTGCTAGGATCTCCAACCTTTCAACTTTACAAGAACTTTGACCTTTCATCAAATAAACAAAAATACATTATTAATATGGGTACTGAAAACCAAGGTATTACATAAGAACAAGTGAGGATATCTCAACATACATATAAATATAAGAAAATGAAATATTTCCATACACAACACATCACACATGTTCTCTTTAGGTCGACCCCTAAGGTTATCTTATATAACACCAGGATGTAACCAACTCCCTTGAGATGAAAAAGATGATGTCCAATTAGGTTTGTGAGGAAATTTTACTTTGTTCTACAGACCAATCAATGACTTCAGTTTAACTGCCCAACTAGTCAAATACACAATCGTCCACCTAGTTGATTAGTGACCGCCAAATAACTATCTCTAGAGGATCTAGTGGTGTGATGAACCTACTTAGACTACTATTCCAACATACCCCCATTAACAAAATGATCTAGAGATTCAGGAGGTGAAATTACTTCTATACACCCTCCCATAATTATAGTTTCCTAAAGCCTAAGCATATCCCAATGTTTCACAAACTTATCTTTTGATAAAATCTTATAAAAATATATTAGAAACCTAAGAATTTGTCCTACAATAAACAAGATTCAAAATATTATCTTGTACCAATGGCCTCAAGTAATGATCATGAAGTTCAAGATGCTTCATCTTACTATGTGTAACATGATTCTCTAGAACTTTTATCACACTTTGGTTGTCACAATATACTACAATCAAAATCTCGATTAGAAAACCAAGTTTTCCTATGAGATCTCAAATCCATACAGTTGTTATGCCAACATGCACTACACCACAATATTTGATTTACGTGATAAAATAACTACCAACTTAACGAGAACTATCTAGAGTTCTCGTTTTTTTAGAGGTCGCATTTAGTGGATATTTTTACTCTCATTTCAAAAAATGGTGCTACCAGTAGCACCTTTTTGTTTTTAGAGTTAAAGTTATAAAATTTTGTACTCTTTTGTTAGAGTTAAAATTACAAAATTTTAAAATCGTCAAGTATAAAGTTACAAGCAAAAACCTTAAAATCAACTCTCGAAACAAAAGGTGGTTCTCACAACATCATCCTTTTTTTGGGGGGGTTAAAATTACAACTTGGGTGAACTCATGATCTCGACAACCAACACCATTTTGAACAAAAACCTTAAAATTGAACCCCAAAACTAAAAGTGGTGCTAGCAGTAGCACCCCCTTTTCTTTGAGGTCAACATTATAACTAGCTTAAAATTGTGGCCTTGACAACTGATATCGTTGTGAACCAAAACCAAAAAATCAACCCCCCTCCCCCTTTATTTTAAAATTCAACTAAAATGGCGAGGGAATCATCGATGAGAGGGAGGTCAATAGGTTAGTTTTTTACTTATTTTTTTTTTTAAATATTCAATTTTTTTAACTTTCAAATTGTTTATTTTTATTTTTATTTTTAATTTTTAATAGCGTTTTAAAAGTTTTTAAATTTTCATTATTTTTTAATGTATAAAACTATTTTGTTTTGTAATTTTTTTTTTTTAAATTAGCTTATTTTTTGTTTATTATTAATTTTGTTTTAAACTTTCTAGTATATTTTTTCTTTTTTCTTTTTTTAATTTATAAAATTTAATTGATTTCATGTAGTATTTTTAGCTTTTGTTTTTTAAGTGTTTTTTTAGTTGTATTTTTATTTAAAATAGATTAATGACTTACTCTACGTAGTTAATCCCCAAAAATGATATCTAATATGTTGCACTACAGAAGCCCCTCTATTCTTAAATAATGAGAGTGAAGTGAGCTCTAACTGGATAATTCATAAAGCACAATACTTGTTAAGGTTTTGCAAATGGGGTAGCAAGCTAAGTGGGCTTGATTGTGGGGAGGAATCCACAATTAAGCATGCTTGAGCTAGAGGCATCTTGGGATGGTGAACACCTTGGAAGTCTTGGTTATCGGGTACAATCCCTAGAAGTGATGATTAATACTATGTGATTCATTTCGCTGGTTTCAATCCCTCTTCTTCACCCGTGTGAATATCACCTTATGAAATGAGTGCTAAGTGGACTATTAAAATCATGAGAAATATTGGCCAGTTGTGACTAATACTCATGGATATGGGTTATAGATTAATGACTTACTCTACACAGTTAATCCCAAAAAATGATATCTAATATGTTGCACCGCGGAAGCCCCTCTATGCCTAAATAATAAGAGTGAAGGGAGCTCTAACTCGATAGTTCATAAGACACAATACTTGCTAAGATTTTGCAAATGGGGTAGCAAGCTAAGTGGGCTTGATTGTGGGGAAAGCTCCACAGTTAAGCATGCTTGAGCTGGAGGCATCTTGGGATGGGTGACCAACTGGGAAGTCCTGGTTATCGAGTGCAATCCCTAGACCTGATGATTGATGCTATGTGATTCATTTTAGTGGTTTCAATCCCTCTTCTTCACCCCTGTGAGCATCACTCGATGAAATGAGTGCTAAGTGGACTATTAAAATCATGATAATTATTGGTCAGTTGCTACTAATACTCATAGATATGGGTCATAGATTAATGACTTACTCTACGCAGTTAATCCCCCAAAATGATATCTAATATGTTGCATCGCGGAAGCCCTTCTATGCTTAAATAATAAGCGTGAAGGGAGATCTAACTGGATAGTTCATAAGGCACAATACTTGCTAAGGTTTTGCAAATGGGGTAGAAAGCTAAGTGGTTTTGATTATGGGGAAAAATCCACAATTAAGCACACTTGAGCCAGAGGTGTCTTGGGATGGGTGACCACCTGAGAAGTCTTGGTTACCAGGTGCAAGCCCTGGAAGTGATGATTGATGCTATGCGATTCATTTCACTGGTTTAAATCCCTCTTCCTCACCCCTGTGAGCATCGCTCAATGCAATGAGTGATAAATGGACTACTAAAATCATGGAAATTATTGATCAGTTGTGACTAATATTCATGGATATGGGTCATAGATTAATGACTTACTCTATGCAGTTAATCCCCAAAAAATGATATCTAAGATTTTTTTTAGTTATTGTGCATTTTCTTTTAAAATTTTCATGTGTGTATTTCCCTTTTTTTGGGTTGTTTTCTCTATACATTTGTTTTTAATTAACTAATTAATTTTTTTTTATGATTTTATTTGTATCAATGTTGGTTTTGTAAACCATGGTTTTAAAAATGTTGCAAATTTAAGCTTAAAACAAAAAATGAATGTGTTATTTGTAGCACTATGTTTCAATTCAAAGGATGATTTTGAGGTTTTGATTTGTAACACTAATTGTTGTCAAGGCGACAATTTCAAACAAGTTTTAATGTCAACCCTGAGAAAAAGATGGTGTTATCGCTAACACTAATGTTCATTTTGGATGTCGATTTTGAAGGTTTTTGCTCGAAACGATGTTGGTTGTGAAGACCACAATTCCAAACAAGTTGTAATTTTAACCTTGAAAAAAAAAGGTGATGCTGTGAACACCACTTTTTGATTCGAGGGTTGATTTTAAGATTTTTGTTTGCAATTTTACAAGAATTTAAAACCATGGTGGAAAATTGTTGTAATTATAACCTTGGAAAGAAAAGGGTGCTTCCAATAGCACCAATTTTTGATTTGAAGGTTGATTTTAATGTTTTTGATGCAAAAATATGGGTTTTTAGAGCTAGAGTTCTCATTTCAAGGTCACGATTCTCGTTAAGTTGGTAACTTTGTTTGTTCGAAAGTGAGACCACCTTCTACTTTTTACAACACCAAGCTACGGGTCATGAACCAAGATGAAACACATAGCCAAATGTAGACTTCCTATCATCACCATGTCTGATCCAAAAAGGATCCACAGAAGACTAAGGATAACTCAAAATTCGCAGAAGCAACTCAGGAAGCTCAGAATGGCCTCAACAGATAGAGAAAGGGAAAAAATTCAAATTATTCAAAGATTAGTGAAATTGGAATCATTGCGAAGAGCGCGTCACAAGATTTCCAAAGACGTAAAAGAATCATCAAATGGAGTTACAGATCAAAATATATTCGCGGTCAAATTTTTGGTCAACCTAGCCTAGTCAGCAGGGATGAGTCAGTATTCGTACTGCTGATGTCAACATCAGTATGAATGACGTCATCATCCATATAGGGTACGTAGCACACGCAGAGGTTGACACGTGTCATGCTGACATCAACATGATGATTTGGCAACACCAAAGACTGCCACATGTCACTCATTTTTGGACTTTTCCAGTCAAATCCATGGGCTAATGGGAAGGTGCCACATGACAGACCATACAGCCATGTGACAGACCATACAACCACGTGGCATACCATACAACCACCCAATAGGTGACGTGGTTGTCCATGCAATGTGGTGATGTGGGCCAACGAAAGGCCACCATGTAGACCATTTATGGGCTGCCACGTGGCAACGAGAAAATTCCCAAGGATGCCCAACAAATGAAATTTAAAAGGGGTAAAGGGGTTGGCTACCGCCAACCCCCAGTATGCTAAATTTATAACATAATCCGCTGCCATATCTGGTGGGATCCAACAAAGCCAAACCATACTCCAAAGTTAGTGGCGGGGCCAACAACAAACAACACACACACACACACACATATATACTTCTTGTATTAAAATGGAGGTCCGCGAGCTTGATCCCAGAACCTCCTCCAACAAAGCACTTTAAATATATCTGTTAACCAACAAGCCAAACGACCTCATTGGTATATCTGCCCTCCGATTTTATTTAAGAGCTGATTTTTCCAGAGCTCACGGGTCAAACTAGGGGCGCTTGACCATACAAATGGGCACAAAAAACGAGAAATTTTCCATTAATTTATTGCAGAGGCAAACATGAAAACCGAGATAAATTTTCTCAAGGGCCTGAAAGTGCTAGACTCAGATGGAGGCATGGAAATATTCATTTTGGGTAATTCGACGTCACAAATTCAGTGGTATTGTTCGTTTTCTGATTTGAGAAAATATTCTGCAGATTAACTCTATAATGAGGTATACTTATGTATTTTGCCAAATTATTTTGCTGAGTTCATAAAAAGGCCTACCCATTTGAGAGTAGGACCTAGAGACGTAGTCCACTAGGGATAAACTCCGTTATCAATGTTTTTGTGTTGAGATTTGATGCATATGTCTCTTCATTATTGAGTTATTCCTTCTTTATGGTGAACTTCATTTTATGCTCATTTAATACAATTCTTTAATAAGTCACTTCGATGAAAATATCTTGGATCATGTTGGTATCAGAGTAGTCATCTTTGACTTGAATTTTTGAGTGTGAATGCTTACTAGGGCCAAGCATAAGCATGGTGAAGGAAATCTTAAGACTTTCAATCCTGAAGTTGGTCATTCTTCTCGAAGGAAGAAAATGGTTGAAGAGGACAAGCGAGATGAACAGGAGAAAAAATTCCATATGGTATTTTATCGCATGTCAGAAATGCCCGAGCGAATGTATGGAGACTACAAGAAGAGGATGAAGATAAAAGGGAATAAAAAGTAAGCATAAGCATATGGCAATGCTTTAGTGAATCAAGGGGTTGGAGGAGACCTTCCTGATCCTCTATCTTCGCCATCAAGTTCTAGCTCTTCTTCCTCTGAGAATTCTCATCGTTCTCATCATTCTATCCATAAATATTATTTCAAGAAACCATTATTAAAGCTTAATGTGAAATTTTCTTTACCTATGTTTAATGGAGATGCTAATTCTGAAAATCTAGACAATTGGATCCGACAGGTCGAAGTATATTGACGTCTTCAACAGATAGATGAAGAGGAAGTTAAAGTGAAATTGGCCTCTCTTTGGTTGGAAGGCACCTCTCTCGTATGGTGGGAGAGAAAAATTCAAGACATAAGTAAGTGTGGTAATATTCTTTCCTCATGGTCAGAAGTTAAATCAACAATAAGGAATTTTTTTTTATCCATAGGGTTATTTACATAAAACAATGATGGAATGGAAAACTTTAAGGAAAAGTAAAAGTCAAACTATACAAAGTTTCATGAAATAATTTAGGAAGAAATCCCTTGCATTAAACAGTCCTTTGGATTCTTATGAAACTTTAATGAAGTATATTGGCACATTTTACAGTTATATTTGTCATACTTTACTATTTTTTAGCCCCACCAGTTATATTCATCTTGGAAATCTTTGTATTCCTACAAGTGAATGAGTCCATGTAATACGAGAAGCTCACACTTCTCTTGTGTATAGGCATTTTGGGGTAGGAAAAACTATGGATGATCTGCAGAGGTTTTGTTACCTGCCTTAGATGAAAGCAATTGTAACTAAATTTGTAAAGGGGTGTGTGATGTGTTCTACTTGTAAGCCCACTAATAAAAAATTGGGGCTATACTCACCACTTCCTATTCCATCCCATCCATGAGAAGGTATCTCCATGGATTTTGTAGGGGGTTTACCAATGTTGAAAAGGGGTTAGGACTATTTGTATGTTGTAGTGGATAGGTTCAACAAGATGTGTATCTTGATGCCATGTAAAAAGCAGAGCACTGCTGAGAAGAATGCTAATTTCTTCTTTCAGTATGTTTGGGTTCACTTTGGGTTACCCACATCCATTATCTCGGATCGAGATACTCGATTTCTTGGGGACTTTTGGACAAGATTGTGGAGAATGATGGACAAAAAGTTGAAGAGGAGCACTTCTTTCCATCCACAGACAGACAAAGGTTTTTAACCGAACAATGGTACTTTTTCTTCGAGGCTACTGCAGTAAGCATCCAAAGTTATGGGATGAACATATACCCTATGTAAAACATGCTTACAATCGAGCCTTGCATTCCTCCACTCAGTGTTATCATTTCAATACATGTTTTGGGTACTTTCCTAAGGTCTCTTTGGACTTGATGTATGGGAGAGATGTCGATTCAAATGAAGAAAGAAATGAAGACAAGGCCCACAATTTCATTCAGAGGATCCAACAGGTACACCAAGTATTCCAGGAATGTTTGGAGAAAATTCAAGCATAGTATAAAGATCGAAATGACAAACACAGGGTTGATCATCAGTTCCAGGTTGGAGACCAGGTATGGCTTCACATCAACAAGGAGAGATTGAAGGGTGAAGGCAAGAAACTTAACACCATTCGATATGGAGCCTTCACTATTTTGGAGAAAAGTGGTACCAATTCTTTTTGTTTAGATCTTACACCTTATATGCAGATCTACTAAGTAGTAAATGTAGAAAACTTTAAACTTTTTGAGCCTCCCATGATCATGGATCAGGATGAGGAAGTTTCAATATCTTCAGTTAATGAGTTTTCTCCTGAGTACTTGGATGAGTTGAAGGAAGATATCATCTTGGATAGAAGGACGAGGACTTCACGCAGGGGTGATGCTGATTATCTTCAAGTGGGATTAAAGGGCACACATCCAAGCAAGGAAAAGTGGATTGATAAGGACAAGGTGAGGGAAATATTCCTGCACTTATCTATTGATTGATGAAATATTTTTGTGGTCCAGAAAGCTCTCAGTGGGAAGGCGTGATCCAAAAAGGATCTAGAGAAGACTAAGGATAACTCAGAATTCATAGAGGCAACTCAGGAAGCTTAGAATGGCCTCAGCAGATAGAGAAAGGGAAAAAATTTAAAGTCTTCAAAGATCAGTGAAATTGGCATCATCGCAAAGACCACGTCACAATATTTTCAACGACGTAAATGACTCGTCAAACGGAGTTATAGATCAAAAGATATTCACAGTCAATTTTTTTGTCAACCTAGCCCAGTCAATATGGATGAGTCAACATCCATAGTATTGACACAAACATCAGTACAAATGATGTCATCTTCCATACAGGGTATGTGGAACACACAGAGGGTGACACGTGTCATGTTGACGTCATCATCATGATGTAGAAACACCAGAGACTGCCACATGTCACTCATTTTTGGACTTTTCCAATCAAATCCATGGACCAATGGAAAAGTTCCATGTGGCATTCCGTACATCCACATGGAATATCATATAATCACCTGAAAGGTGACGTGGTAGGATGACGTGGCTACCCGTGAAATGTGGTGACATGGGACAATGAAAGGCCGCCATGTGGCCTAGTCATGGGTTTCTACGTTGCAACGGGAAAATTCCCAAGGACGTGCAACAAACGAAATTTAAAAGGGGTAAAGGGGTTGGCTGGTTCCAATCCCCAGTCCGCTAAATTCAAAACATAATCTGCCGCCAGATCTGGCGGGATCCGCCAAAGACAAACCATACTCCAAAGTTAGCAGCGAGTGCAACAACAAACAACAAACAACACACACACACACACATAACCCTATGAATATACTTTAATTTTTATTTGGAATCACTCCAACCGAACATCAAACAAAGATTTTATCAACAAAACATTGTCAGGTGGTCTAGGATGACCACCACTCCTCAACAGGTAAAACGATGAAATTTTCTTTGTTTATTTTAGATCTGTTTTATATGCACTATTCATAATTTTGTTTTGTATATATTGGAAGAATAAATTCTATATACCTCTCTTCTTCCATGATCTCACCTTTTATTGCAGATAAATGCTAGTTTTTTGTATATCAAAAACGGATCATGGAAGTCAATCCATGAAGAGTAGTTTTTGAAGACCAATATTTTTGAAAAGAGCCTATCACCATGACATCTAAACAAAATAAAGTGCGACGTCATATGATGTTGAATAATATATGTTTTGAGTTCAAGTTCCTATGATCTTTCTATAAAAGTGTTCCAGTTGCTAACCACAACCTTTCATAAAGTTGCAGATGGATAGAGTACAAGATAAATAAAGAATTGATTTGAAGATCATGTGAAGACCAACATTGAAAAAGTCAAGATAAGTCCCAGAGAATATTCATCATCCGTTTTTCTTACCACCATTCATCATACTCATTTACTATCACTAGGCTGGAGACTAATATTCCCCTATATACACTACAATTGATCTAACAATACATGTACATACACTACTATCCTTAAAGAAACATGCATACATACACCACTACCCCATTTACAAAGTGAATATGCCTTCAAAATTTGTAACCACTTCTATCAAATCATAACTTCAGCCTACTTCTTTCCTCCACAAAACTTCCCAYTGCATTACKACCTTCTCCACGTACTCCTAAACCACCCAATAAAGTAACTTGGCCCACTTACAAGGCTGAGCTACCTTTTTGGTTTCAATGTTGAATACATGTTTCCAAGAATTTGTTGCTTTCAATCCATCAAAGTTTTTCTCACTACCTTCTTGCTACTAATCCTATCTAACACACTTCCCCCATGTTCAACAATTAATAGTGTGTTACAAATCTTGTAGTATGTATCTATTCTTAATAGTACTTTGAACAAAAATCCACCATTTCTACAGAGGAAACAAAATAACAAAGTTCTAAGAAATATATTGGTGTTTTTTACACAAGAACCAATACAATTAATATTGGTGGTTGTCACACAAAAAAAAACTACCAAGGGAAGCTTATCTAGGAGAAGAAATACGTTTTTTCACACAAGAACCAATGCCTACAAGCTCGAGGTTTCCACACAAGATCTAGCCTTAGAAGGCCCTACTATTGCCACACAAGAACCAACAATAGATACATCAGTCGAAGAAATTTTCTAGGAGACAAAGGCTGATGCCCCACAAGAACCTGCAACAAAATAAGTTGTTGCATAAGTGGTCTTTAATCAAAGCTTCATGAAGATCTCTTAGAACTAGAAGGAAATTTTGTTGATAGTCCTCAACAAAAATGAGAACTTGATATAGAAAATCATATACTTGCTGCAAAATTCATGGAATTCTTAGGTAGGTGTAGGTATGATTCTCCTTCCTATTCATTTATCTAATTCATTGAGTGCTATGTATTTGTACATGAAAAATCACTTAATCCTCTTCTATTTATTTTTATATCCTACTCCTTTACCATTTTCTATTTTTCCGAGGATGGAAAAAGTCTTCAGTTTGGGGGGAGAATACTGTCACCTTTACCTTTCATGAGCACACCATCACTTTTCATACCCATACCATTAGGCCTACCCCTTTTCAATTCAAAACCTTCACCACTCCATATGAACCATGACATCATCTTATTCTACTTCCAACACCTCAATAATTAAAAAAATAAATGAGAAAGACACTAGTATTGCTACATCAAGCATTGATGCAGCTACACAAGAACCAACATTTGAAAGCCCTATTGTTGCTCCATGAGAACCAACAATAGAACTCCTTGTTGTTGCTATAGGAGAAAAAAACAATAAGAGCGGAAAATGACATTGTTTTTTCTCCACAAGAACCAACAACAGAAAAAACAACTTACATGGATAAGCCAAAGAAACTACTGGAAAAGAAAAATATGTTGTCATACAACATGGAAGAAATCATTTACATATATGATTTCTTTGATTCATTTCCATTGTTCAACAATGCATATATTGGTTCACATCTTCAAAGATATTATGAGTTACATCTGAATCTAATACCTCGAGTCCATACATTCATAAAGATGGAAGAAAATAATTTTTTTGAGGTCTCTCAACAATCAGAAGGGTTTGAAGTATATTTTCAGTTGAACATATATGTTATGGAAGCCTTCATAACAATTGCAAGAAACAAGGTTTCCAACAACAACCTCATACTCAATCTTGTGGTAGCTTTTTATGAAATCAGGCTTATAACAAATTGCTATAGAATTCTAGTTGCTATAGAATCCCTGCAATATATTGTTGTAGAATCCCTATAGTACATTGTTGCAGAACCGCTTAAAGATGTTGTTGTTGAAGAATTTGGGGAATGGGTCAGCTATCATTTGAACTGATTTCAAAATCTTATTGAGCAAGAAATTGATGCATTTTATGAAAATTATTTTTCGTTGGACAATAAAGGAAATTGCAAGGGTATTGATGACATTATTGGTTGGTATGCACTGAAAAAAGAAGAAGAAGGCATCATTCAGTATTGTCCTTTCAACTTGGTTGATACAAAGGTACATGGTCAAGCATGAGGATATATATTGGTTGGTAGCATTGAAAAAAAATGCATCATTCAGTATGTGTCCTTACAACTTGATTGATACAGAGGTACATTGTTTCATGAGGACATGCAACATATTCAGTTTGGGGGATATGGCAAGTCACAAAATTATTGTCTTTTGACATCTTATTTTCCTTATTTTTAATCCTTTTTCGCTTACCCGTAATCTTATATTATCCCATTTTTATGCTCATATGTGAGATCTAGGCTCAAAGTTTTTTTCATTAAATTTCTTAGTATTTTCATTGAATTATGCTTAACATTAGGGAGAACTAGTGTATTATGTATGTACTTTTGAAATAATGGCTCATGTGTGAACACATTGTTATAGGAATGGGTCCACAAAGTACAAGGTTGAAGAAAATTTGAATTAATGGTGCAGAACATTTGTAGATCCATGTGTTGAAGATTTAATATGCAATGGAGGAGGGAATCGACCACCACCAATCATGTAGCCACTTGGGGAAGAAAACAAAACATATATTTCATGGTATTAATTATTGGAAGGCGGATTTCTATGTGCCCATGTGTGCTTATCCATTTTTATTATAGATTGAAAGATATCCCATGCATATATCATGGATCTAGGGATCCCAACACCATTATTAACTATTTTAAACATATTTTGATCAAATTATTGTAACCCACATGACTTATTTCGATTTTGATAAGTAGTGGGATTCCAAAATATGCGGAGAGTTAGCATGAATCTTGGAACTAATTATGAATTGTTGTAATCACTYGAGAATATTATATCCTCAAGTGGATCTATATTTATATATTTGTTTTAATCACTTGAGGATATTTTGAAGTGGATCTATATTTATATATTTGTKGCAACCATTTGAGAATATCGTATMTTCAAGTGGATCTATATTTATATATTTGTTGTAACCATTTGAGAGTATCTTATCCTCAAGTGGATCTATATTTATATATTTGTTGTAACCATTTGAGAGTATCTTATCCTCAAGTGGATCTATATTTAGATATTTGTTTCAAGAAAGCTTATGTATAAAAGAGAGTACCATCTCCCTTCCAAAGAAACTACTAGAAAATAAAAATATGTTGTCATACAACATGGAAGAAATTATTTATAGATATGAGTTCTTTGATTCATTTCCATAGTTCACTGATGCATATATTGGTTCACATATTCAAATCTATTATGAGTTACATGTGAATCTAATACCTTGAGTCCATATATTCATAAGGCTTGAAGAAAATAATTGTTTTGAGGTCTCTTAGCAATCAGAAGGGTTTTAGGTATATTTTCAGTTGAACATATATGTTATGGAAACCTTCATAACAATGGCAAGAAACGAGGCTTCCAACAACAATCTCATACTCAATCTTGTAGTAGCTTTCTATGGAATCAAGTTTGTAACAAATTGTTGCAAAATTCCAGTTGCTACAAAATCCCTGTAATAGATTGTTGTAGAATCCCTATAGTAGATTTTTGTAGAATCGTTTAAAGATGTTGTTGTTGAATAATTTGAGGAATGGATCAACTATCATTTGAAGTGATTTCAAAATGTAATTGGGAAATAAATTAGTGCATTTCATCAATATAATTTTCCGTTGGACAATAAAGGAAATTGCAAGGGTATTGATGACATTATTAGTTGGTATGCACTGAAAAGAAGAAGAAGGCATCATTCAATATTATCCTTACAACTTGGTTGATACAAAGGTACATGGTCAAACATGAGGATATATATTAGTTAGTATGCATTGAAAAACAATGCATCATTCAGTATGTGTCCTTACAACTTGATTGATACATAGGTACATGGTTGCATGAGGACATGCACCATATTCAATTTGGGGGAGATAATGAGTCTCAAAATTATCATCTTTTGACATCTTGTTTTCCTTATTTTTAATCCCTTTTCGTTTACCCGTAACCTTATACTAGCCCATTTTTATGCTCATATGCGAGATATAGGCTCAAAGTATTTTCCATTACATTTCTTAGTAATTTTATTGAATTATGCTTAACATTAGGGATAATTAGTGTATTATGTATTTACTTTTGAAATAATGGCTCATGTGTGAAAAAATCGTTATAGGAATGGGTCCACAAAGTACAATGTTGAAGAAAATTCGAATTAATGGTGCAACGAATTTGTAGATCCATGTGTTGAAGATTTAATATGCAATGGAGGAGCAAATCGACCACCACCAATCATGTAGCCAGTTGGGGAAGACAACGAAACATATATTTCATGATTTTAATTATTGGAAGGCGGATTTCTATGTGCTGATGTGTGCATATCCTTTTTTATTATAGATTTAAAGGGATCCCATGTATATATCATGGATCATGGACAGTAGAAAAAGGTCCAACAAGTCTGAGATTGTTCTTCCTAGTTCCCAATTCATTTCTATAAATTTTATTTGATACCATATATATAATCACATCCATTATGGTGATCTTATGCATAGGAATGGCACAAATTATACTCTTCACATTTGAAATTCACTTGAGCTAAAAATATGGCTGATTTTTTGTTAAAATTACCAGTTCCAAGCTAATATTAGTGGTGGTTGTATCACATTACCCATGCAAACTATTATGTTGGCTTAATATTCACTCAATTTGTGGCATTTAAACTAATGTAAGTTCATTTCTTATTGATTTTTCTTTTCCTTCATTGATAACAAATATGTTCTTTAATAAACAAGAAAAATGCATGCATAAAAATAGCTCATGCAATTATCAAGAACATGTTATTTAATTACAGGGAAGTGCCAAGTGAAGCTTATAACAATAGCAAGCATGTTATAAAATCAACACAAAGATAATTACATAGAAAAAATATAATTTACAAGAAAAACAAAGAACTTATCTTTTAAAGAAAAATTCACCAACTGATTGCAGACATGAGATATTCCACCCAACCATAGGCTTTGTTGCACATAAAATATCTACAACAGGTCACCCCCGAGACAAGACTATGAATCCACAAGGACAGATGCCTAGGATAATTCTATGTTTCACACACCAGTCAACTATCAAGCTCTCATAGTTATCTCAACCACACAACAAATCCTAGTTTTCCATCACTATTTCCCCCTCATCCTGCACAACCCAAAGAAATGAATCCCCTTTTCTAAGATCCAGTCCCTCAAGTTGTTCCACTTCTTTCCAGGGCTCCAGTGCTAATAGTTAGGAAAATATCAATGTTGGAAACTCTAAGGATTTTCAGCTGTGGATAGTTCTTTAACAACTGCCATCATTTTCTTGCACACATACATTAATTTCTTGCTGAAATTGTTAGAAAAAAAGGATCGCAGAGAAATAAAATAAAACAAATGCAGAAATAAAACAAAGAAGATACACAATACAATAGAGACACATATATATGTGGGTCACCCATTGTGGGCTACATCTACTAGAGAAATTGTCAGGTCCTTCCTTTTTATTATCCAACAAAATGAAGGGATACAACCTACAACACACCCATTGTAACTTCCTCTTATTTATCTCATAGTATCCTCTCTTAAAATACAATTATCATACCCATACACAACCGTAATACAATTCCCTCATAAAAGAGGGTTTCCTTCTAGGGAAAAAAACCCTAACATAACTTCTACCATCAGATCTGTGACCTTATAATGAACGGTCCAAATTGACTATGAAATTACAATATTTTACAAGGCAAATTTTCCCAATATTTTTCTTTGGGGTCATTTCCCTGAATTCCCCACTCGGGGGGGGGCTACAAAAATTGTCATCCCCCCCCCCCT
>ML804979.1:250187-266392 GCA_009831015.1 Picea engelmannii | reverse complement strand
TGGTACCAATGCTTTTCGTCTAGATCTTCCACCTTATATGCAGATCTACTAATTTGTAAATGTAGAAAACTTGAAACTTTTTTAGCCTCCCATGATCATGGATCATGATGAGGAAGTTTCAACACCTTTATTTGATGAGTTTTCTCCTGAGTACTTGGATGAGTTGAAGGGAGATATCATCCTGGATAGAAGGACGAGGACTTTACGTAGGGGTGATGTTGATTATCTTCGAGTGGGATTAAAGGGCATACATACAAGCAAGGCAAAGTGGATTGAGAAGGACAAGGTGAGGGAAATCTTCCCACACTTATCTGTTGATTGATGAAATATTTTGGTGGTCCAAAAAGCTCTCAATGGGAAGGCATGATCTAAAAAGGATCGAGAGAAGAATAAGAATAACTCAGAATTCATAGAATAAACTCAGGAAGATCATAATGGCCTCAATAGATAGATAAAGGGAAAAAATTCAAAGTCTTCAAATATCAACAAAATTGGAATCATCACGAAGAGAACGTCACAAGATTTTCAACGACATCAATGACTCGTCAAACAAAGTTACAAATCAAAATATATCCACGGTCAAATTTTTTGTCAACCTTGCCCAGTCAACATGGATGAGTCAGCATCCGTACTATTGACGCAAACATCAGTACATATGACATCATCATCCATACATAGTATGTGGAATATGCAGAGGGAGACACGTGTCATGCTGATGTCATCATGATGACATGGCAACACCAAAGATTGCCACGTGTCACTCATTTTGGACTTTTTCTATTTGGGAAGGTGCCATGTGGCATTCCGTACATCCACATGGAAGACCGTACAACCACCTGATAGTTGACGCGGTAGGCTGATGTGGCAGAGGTGACGTGGGCCAATGAAAGGCCGCCACGTGGCCTAGTCATGGGTTTTCACGTGGCAATGGGAAAATTACCAAGGATGCGTAACAACTGAAATTTAAAAGGGGTAAAGGGGTTGGCTGGCGCTAATCCCTAGTCCTCTAAATTTATAACATAATCTGGAGGGATCCTCCAAAGCCAAACCATACTCCAAAGTTAGCAGCGAGCGCAACAACAAATGAAAATCAACACACACACACACACACACACACACACACACACACACATATTCCATGTATTAAAATGGAGGTCCGCGGGCTTGACCCCACAACCTCCTCCAAAAAAGCACTTTAAATATATCCACCAATTAACAGGCCAAACGACCTTGTTTGTATATTTGCCCTCTAATTTTATTTAAGAGTTGCATTTTTCCAGAGCTCAAGGTTCAGACTAAGGGCACGCGACCATACAGATGAGCACGAAAAATGAGAATTTTTCTATTAATTTATTGCAGGGGCATGCATGAAAACCGAGATGAATTTTCTCAAGGGCCTAAAAGTGCCAGATTCAGATCGAGGCCACGTGGAGACAACCATTTTTGGGTAATTCGACGCCACGAATTCAATGGTGCTATTTGTTTTCTGATCTGAGAAAATATTCTACAACTTAACTCTAGAATGAGGTATACTTATGTATTTTTCCAAATTCTCTTGCTAAGTTAATAAAAAGGCCTACCCATTTGAGAGCGGGACCTAGAGACGTAGTCCACCAGGTACAAACTCTGTTATCAAGTTTTTTGTGTTCGGATATGATGCACATGTCTCTTCATTATTGAGTTATTCGTTCTTTATGGTGCAATTAATTTTATGCTCATTTAATACAATTCTTTAATAAGTCACTTCGATGAAAAGATCCTAGATTAATGTCCAACCTAATTTGAGTAAGTGTGATCAATCAAATGGTTCACTTTGTCACTACAATACTTTATAACAAGATGGTAAGTTCTCTTGTCAATATAATGAACAATTCTCTTTACAATCGTCAAGTGACTTTCTCATAGATTCTACATAAATCAAGAAACCACTTTGGCAGTATATGAAATATGATGTTGACTTTGAGTTAACTAGATAAGGATACCAATAACCTGATGATAAAGTGTAGCATCAACTTTGGGAGAACCACACTCCTTGGTTAGCTTCACTCTTGAATGATAAGGTGTAGCACATGGTTGTAGTCTTCCATTATGAACTTTATAAAAGGTTCAACACATATTTGGGTTGGGAAATAAAGACACCATCATCCATTTGTAAGACTTGGATGCCCAAAATTAAATGTAATGGGCCAAGGTCATTCATTTCAAATGTATTTGTTATTTTTTTCTTTGAACCCAAATTAAATCAACATTGCTTCTAATAATGACCAAGTCATCCACATATAGTGAAACAATTAATATTTCACCATTGACATGCGATGCACTTATGTCATGATCATATTTATAGAATTTGAAGCCAATATTAAGAAAAAAATGGTTAATCTTCTCATCCCATGCCCTAGGGGCCTATTCAAAACCATACAAGGATTACTTTAGTTGATAGACAATACTTCCATTATTTTAAAATCTAGGGGGTTGCTCCATATGAATATATTCAATGATATCACCATGTAGGAAATCAATTTTGACATCCATCTGATATACCTCCCATCCAAAATGAGTAGCAATTAAAAGAATTAGTTAAATAGAATTCATTTTTGCAACAAGGGAAAATGTTTTTGTGTATTCGATGTTTTCTTGTTAAAAAAAACATTTTATACCAAATGATCCTTATGTCTTTCAATATCACCTTTAGATGTAAATTTGATCTTGTAGACCCATCAACACTTCACCACACGTGTGGTTGAAGAAATAGATCCCATGTTTCATTCTTCATTAAGGAATAATACTCAGTAGCCATCATATTCTCCCATTTAGTTTGATCATGTCAATTCATATATGTATCTAGATCATCATTAATGAACTAACCAATGGTTCCAAAAATTGCAGTTGACTCTACTATGGAATGTCAAATGTCAGTCATTTTAGATAAGAAGTTGACTATCCTGTGTAGTAGTTAGTCGATCCAGAACTTTGCAAAATTTTCAAAGTATCGTTGCTCAACAAGCTAGAAGAGTAAATGTCATTGATATAATAAATAATTCTCTTTGCATTCTTCAAGTGACATTCTCATAGATTCTACATAAACCAAGAAACCACACTGACAGTAAAGGAAATATCAAGTTGATTGTGAGTTAGCTAGATAATGCTACCAACACGCTAACAATTAAGTGTAGCATCAACTTTGGGAGAACCACACGGTTAGATTCACTCTCGAATGATAATGTCTAGCACATGGTTTATAGTCTTCCATTATGAACTTTATAAAAGATTCAACACATATTTGGGTTGGAAAATAAATATACCATCATCCATTTGTAAGACTTGGATGCCTAAAATGAAATGTAACGAGCCCAGGTCATTCATTTCAAATGTGTTGGGTATATGTTATATTCTTTGCATGTGTGTGTGTGTGGGCACGTCAGATTCGAAAACTGCATCTGACAATCCCTCTATTAGTGCTATGTGTGTCATGTGCATCGGGCGCTTCCTAGGGGGGGCCAGGTATGCCCCCCCTTGGTTACGCGCAGTGCCCCAATATTTTTTTTTTTGTGCAGTTTTTGCTATTTTTAGCGGTTTACTAAATTAATCATGGATTAAGGGATTAGGGTTTTGGTATCTACGAAATACCTAAAAACATTGTATATATTGTATGGTGAATTGTGAAATTCAATATAATGAATATAAAAAAGGTTTTCCCGGTAGAGGGTTTCCGATATAAATCTCTGTGTACTATGTGAATGAGCCATTGATTAATTTTTGTTTTTCTTAAGAATCTATATGCATTTCTTTACTTCACAGGTTTAAAACTTACATGTGGTATCAGAGATCATTTTTGGATTCAGAGGATCGCCTTTGTTGTTGAGGGTTTGGCTCAGTCTTGATAGATCAAGTTTATCTTGGGTTTGTGATAAACCTGGGTTTAGTGGGAGCTTTTGCAATGGAGATTCAAGTATAGAAAGAGGAATGGCGAGCTCATCTAGAATCGAGATAGAGAAGTTCAATGGTAAAAACTTTGAGCTATGGAAGCTCAAAAATATGGAGGACCTTCTTGTAGAAAAAGAACAATGGATCGCTATGGATCCTGGTACATAGCCTACTGGTCACCGTCTACTAGCACACAGGATACTGGTACACAACCTACTAGTACACAAACTACTAGTACACCACCTACTGGTATGTTGAAGGAAGATTGGGAGAAGTTGGATAGAAGAGAAAGAAGTACTATTCGACTCTGCTTGGAAGATTCGGTGTTGTTGAATGTGTCAGGAGAATCTATAGCCAAGGAAATATGGGATAAGTTGGGGAATTTGTATCAATCAAAGTCCTTGGTAAACAAGTTGTTTCTTCGAAAGAAGCTGTATCATCTTAGGATGGAAGATGGAGATTCTGTGACAGAACATCTAAATGACTTTAATACTCTGGTAATTCAACTTGTCTCTGTTAATATTACAATTGCAGAAGAAGATAAGTGTATTACTTTGTTATGTTCTTTGCCAAACTCTTGGGATAATCTGGTTGTAGCAATTGGTAGTACCACTCAATCTACATTGAAGTATGAGGATGTAGTTTCATCCTTGTTATCTGAAGAGATGAGGCAGAAAAGAATGGATAGTCATAGCACATATGCTTTATTTGTAAGAGGTCGTACCCAAGACATGAATCCTGGTAAGCCTTCGGGGAGGATATCTAAATCTACAAGTAGATCTAAGTCTCTAGGAAAATCTTTGAGGAAATGATGGCAGTGTGGTAAAACATGGCATTATAAGAAAGATTGCAAGTCTAAGAAGGTTGAAAAACCAAAGGGATTTGATAGTACCTCTTCCATAGATGCGAAAACCTCCACTGAATTAGGAGGTGATGTTTACCCAGCATCTACAAGTACACATGCAGACCGTGATGTATGGTTGATCGAATTAGGTGTGTCATACCATATGAATCCTCATAGGGAGTGGTTCTATGAATATGAAAAATACGATGGTGGTGATGTATTCCTAGGCGATGACTCGACAACCAAAATCATGGGACGTGGAAGGCTTAAGTTGTTGATAAAAGATGGAAGGATTAGAACTCTCCCTGGGGTTCTGCACGTTCCAAAACTTGCCAGGAGCCTAATATCTGTAAGCAAGTTGGATGATGCAGGAGTGGATACTGCATTTGGAAAGAACACTTGCAAGATGGTATGAGGAGAAATGGTGTTGATGACGGGAGTTTAGTGTGGAACGTTGTACAAGTTGTTGGGAAGCACTTATACTAATGGGTGTAACAGTTCTGTTGTCCTTGAACAGACAAATAAAGAAGAAAAGACCAATACCATCCCTGAAAAGAAGACCATGCTGTGGCATCAAAGATTGGGGCATATTGGAGAAAAGGGCCTTCGAACACTACAAGGTAAGGGCATGGTTGAAGGTATGTCTAATTTCACTCTGGATTTGATTTCTGTGAACATTGCATATATGGTAAACAAAATCGAGTAAGATTCCCATCTAGTGCTACAAGAGCAAAGGTGATCTTAGAGTTGATACACAATGATGTGTTTGGACCCATGCCTGTTCCATCACTAAGTAAGTCTGTGTATTATGTTTCATTCATAGATGATTTCTCAAGGAACACATGGATTTATTTTCATAGAAATAAATCTAAGGTATTTGATAAATTTAAAGAGTTTAAGGCTCTGGTAGAAAATCAGACAAAGAAGAAAATAAAGTATTGATAACAGATAATGGTGGAGAATTTTGCGGAAATGAATTCGAAGAATTCTGTAAGAAGTGTGGTATAGCAAGGCACAAGACTACTCCATACACTCCTCAGCAGAATGGAGTTGCATAAAGGATGAACATGACACTGATGGAAAAACCAAGGAGCATGCTCAACGGTGCCGAGTTAGGACAAGAATTATGGGCAGAGGCAGTGGGTACAACATGTTACCTGGTCAATCGATCACCTTCATCAACGTTGGATGAAAAAATTCCACACAAGGTATGGACTGAAAAGAAACCCTCTCTTCAACATCTTAGAGTGTTTGGTTTTGATGCTTATGTACATGTTCCAAAGGAAAATAGGAGTAAGATGGATAAAAAAGCTGAAAAGTGTATCTTTATTGGTTATAAATATGGTGTGAAAGGTTATAAGCTTTGGAACCCATAAACTAAGAAGACTATTTACAGTCGAGATGTTGTTTTTAGAGTGGTAAAAGATGTGTCCAAATAGGAATTCCTACCAAGGCAAGACGAACCTGAGAAAATAGAGCTAGATTTGGATGATGAAAAATATGAATCATCTGAAGAAGATGAAGTAGTAGAAGAAGAAGAACCTCATACCCTAGTATTGAGGAGATCAGTGAGAGAAAGAAGGAAACCAGAAAGGTACAGTCCACCTGATTTCCATTCCAATTTTTCTTTATCTATTACTGATGATGATCCCAGAACTTTCAGGGAAGCATTGAAATCAGAGGATAGTAAACTCTAGAAGAAGGCCATGGTTGAAGAAATGGATGCCTTGGATAAGAATGAGGCCTGGGATATAGTTGAGTTGCCAGCTGGAAGAAAATCTGTTGGTAGCAAATGATTGTTTAAGAAGAAGTTTAATGTAGAAGGAAAAGTGGAGAAATACAAAGCTCGGTTAGCAAAAGGTTATTCCCAGGTAGAGGGAATTGACTTTGGTGAGATTTCTTCTCCTGTTGCTAAGTTAACTTCTATTAGATTTCTTTTATCTATTGCTGTTGCTTTTGATCTTGAAGTGGAACAGATGGATGTGAAGACAACATTCCTACATGGGTATATGGAAGAAGAAATCTACATGAAGCAGCGAAAAGGATTTGTAGTAAAGGGAAAGAAAGAGCTGGTCTATAAGATAAAGAAGTCACTATATGGTCTGAAGCAAACACCTAGGATGTGGTACCAAAAGTTTGACACATACATCCTTGGATTGGGATTTGTGAGAAGCAGGGCTGATCACTATGTATATTCCAAGTAGGTTAGTAATCAATTCATTTATGTAGTGTTGTATGTTGATGACATGTTGTTGGTAGGAAATAACATGGATGTTATCAAGGAGGTGAAATCATAGTTATCCTCCAAATTTTACATGAAGGATCTTGGTGCTGCTAACTACATTCTGGAAATGGAAATTAAAAGAGACCGTGCAAATAGGAAAATCTGGTTGAATCAGAGAAAACATGTTGAGACGATATTGCAGAGGTTTAATATGCATGGAAGTAAACCGGTCAAGGTTCATATTCCTATAGGTGTAAATTTATCTGCAGATCAGTGTCCCAAGACACATGAATAAGAAGAGGACATGTCGCATGTTCCATATGCCAGTGCAGTTGGTAGTTTGATGTATGTAATGGTTTGTACTAGACCAAACATTGCACATGTAGTGGGAGTTTTGAGCAGGTATATGTCAAAACCAGGGAAGGAGCATTGGACAATAGTAAAGAGGGTCTTCAGGTATTTGTGTGGCACTACCAATTACGGATTGTGCTACCAAGGAAGACCAGGATTGGCCAGAGTGGTGTACATACATGGATTTGTTGATGCAGACTGGGTTGGAAATCTGGATCGTAGAAGATCTATAAGTGGATATGTGTTTAACCTATTTGGAGAAGCAATCAGTTGGATAAGAAAAAGACAGGTTGTAGTGGCACTCTCAACTACAAAATCTGAATACATGGCAGCCACTCATGCAAGCAAGGAAACAATATGGTTACAGAGATTGTGTTTAGGTATTGGATTAGTACAACAAGAAATGAGATTAGATTGTGACAGTCAAAGTGCAATCTTCCTGGCAAAGAAACCAACTTATCATTCGAAGACAAAGCATATTGATGTTCAGTATCACTTTGTGAGAGACATGGTTGAGGAAAAGAAGGTGTTGCTTGAAAAGGTTGACACTTTGAAGAATGTTGCAAATTTATTGACAAAGTCTGTGAGCATGGAAAAGTTCTCCTGGTGTAGAGTAAAAATGGGTATTTCTGCCTTGGATTGTTGACTATATAACCTTGTGGACCCCTGGATGCAAAGAAAACAACAAGTGGGATAATGTTGGGTATATGTTATATTCTTTGCATGTGTGTGTGTGGGCGCATCAGATTCGACAACTGCGTCTGACAATTTTTGCTATTTTTAGCGGTTTACTAAATTAATCCTGGATTAAGGGATTAGGGTTTTGGTATCTACGGAATAGCTAAAAACATTGTATATATTGTATGGTGAATGGTGAAATTCGATATAATGAATATAAAAAATGTTTTCTTGGTTGAGGGTTTCCAGTATAAATCTCTGTGTACTATGTGAATGAGCCATTGATTAATTTCTGTTTTGCTTAAGAATCTATATGCATTGCTTTACTTCACAGGTTTAAAACTTACAAAATGTGTCTATTATTTTTTTCTTAAAACCCAAATTAAATCAACATTGCTTCCAATAATGACCAAGTCATCCATATACAATGAAATAGTAATATTTCACCATTAACATGTAATGCATATATGTCATAATCATATCCATAGCATTTGAAGCCAAGATTGAGAAAAAGAATGGTCAATCTTCTCATTCCATGCCCTGAGGCCTATTCCAAACCATACAAGGATTATTTCAGTTGATAGAAACGGAGACCATAATTTTCAAATCTAGGGGGTTTCTCCATATAAACCTCTTCAATAAGATCACTATTATCCCCTAGCCTAGGGATAAATAAGGAGATTATGTCTCGAGGCCCACAGGTCCTAGACATGGAGTACTGAGAGCCATATTTACTTGAGCCTGGCCCTAGAGGGCCCATATTTCTTCTTCAGTGCCTCCACCTTGTCAACAACAACAACATCCATCCCATCAGCCTGGTCCTTCAACAACAATGGGTCTTGCTCCATGAGGTAATTGTTGATGAATGCAGCTATGGGAGACATCCTCCAGCTTACAAACCTACGAGATGTGGAACATAGCAACTATGTGAAGCCTTTCTCTCAACTTACAAACCTGAGAGAAATCTCCTATGAAGGGTTCATGGTTCTTTCCTAGGATAGAGTCAGGAACGTAGAGATGACCTCCTCCATGACGTGAGTGAGAAGAACTCCAGATGATTATTCGGGTGAAAAGCAATCTGTTGAGTTAGGACGTGCATGTGGCTGAGCACAAGGTGAACGTGGGAAATCCCAAAAGTGTTTGGCACATCATCATGTGAATAGAAATAAATATGATGTGATGGCCTCCTTTGAACAACATAGTTGACGAGAAGACTCCAAATTATTCTCATGTTGGTGGCACTGGGAAAACAGATCTGTAGAGTGGATGTGCCTGTGGACGAGCACATGTGAATGTGTGAAGACCTCGTTCATCTGTGTAATGCAGTGAAACAGGTCCATGGCATCCCTATGGATGTGCCCCTAGTGGATGAGCACTAGTGGGTGTATCATATCCTTTGTTATATATTGTTCAATATTCATACCTACCTATAACCCTAGTTATTCTGTAAAGCGTACAGGTAGGCCCTATGTTAATATGATTAACATAAACAAGATAATTAATATTGTGAATATTAATTATAATAATAATAAATATAATAATAAGTATATTTGACTTAGAGAGATCGACCCTGTTGTGCCAATATAATCCCTTGTTAATTAGTCAAATTCTAATATAAGTAGGATATGATTCTCCATTGTAGAATATATCCTTCTCATATGTTTTGGAAATTTCAACAAGCACTTCTCTTTGGCAAAGGTGCACACCTCTCTTGGGTGCTAGTGTTCTAGGGCTTAAGTACCCTCTTGTGTGCTAAGTCATTCTTGGTGGTGAAAGGTATTTCTCTTGAAGAATATAGCAAAGGATTTGGATGGGTTTTTCTCCCTTGTTTGAGAAGGGTTTCCCAGGATATATCTTGTGTTCTTGTGCATGGTGTTTCTTCTTGTGATCTTGGTTGCTGCAACATTCTTGTTTATGGTTAAGACATGATGAAATTAAATTAACTACATGCTTAACCTAGCTTATGAAAAATCAACATGGTATCAAAGCATAGGTCTTGAAAGAACCCATTGCACAAGCTTCTTTCACAAGAAAAAGGAAAAACGTCATTGTTGTCGTACAAGAAAATTAGGGCTTTTTATTGGAGAAGATTTTCAGCCTCAAAACCATCTAGAAAAGTGTGCCCTAACCCAAGGAACTCTTTGGAACATTCAGCGCACCTTTTCAGTGGGTATATCTCTCGGAAAGTGAAACCCTAGTTTTCACCAGTACCAGAAGTACCAGAAAACCAGAAGTACTAGAAATACTAGAAAACCAAAAGCACCGGTCTAGAAATTCGCTGGTCAAGTTTGAGGGTGGAAAATTTGGATTTTTAGAAATATTACTGTACCAGGATACTCGCCTCAGCTGAGCGCATCTAGCCACTGGATTAGAATTTAAAATTTTGAAGTTTGAAAAAATAGGGTTTCCTCATAACACCCTAAGCTATAGTTGCAGTTGTAGTTTCAGAATAATTGCAGTTGCAGTTACAGTTTCAATATCAGTTGAAGTATTAGTTGTAGTACCAGTTGCAATCACCCTTGAAATTCTTAAGAGTTGGTAACTATTACTGCTGCTACCAGATGGTTCCACTACCTGCAAATGTTATCAGAGGTATGTACTCACATATATTTAAACTATTAAATCTTTAAAGGGTATTTGCAGGAGAAGGGATCTCTTGACATAGATCCAACACATTCAGAGGAATATTGCAACCTAGGTTTGATTATTTTGATATGCATCTATTTGTTATGACATTATTTTGATCTAGGTTGCATGTTGAAGCTATGACCATCATACTAACCTTTGGTAAAAATTAAAGTCAAGGTATTAGATGGATTAAATTTGAGATCATAGAGTTTATTCTCTAACCCAAACTTTTGTCAAGATAACATATTGTCCTAGTACAAAAGACAGGTTGAAGAAAACACTTGTCATCTTGAGTGAAGGAGACTTGGAAGAAAAGAAACACACACTCATTCTTGAGGACAAGACTCCAGGTTCCAAGTTTGATTAATTAAGCTGACAAGATTCAAAATTACACATGACAAAGTTGATTACTACCCCTTACAAGTAAACACTATAGTTTAGGTAGCAGTATTTGTAAATTATTATACTTGGTAGCATGTGAGCATATTGAGATAAATGCTTCATGTAACAGATACAACTAACATCTCCTCTAGGCAAAACTTCTTGTGTTGATCCCGGGTTACCATGGAGGAATGTTTGATCACAACACTAGAAGAGTGTTGACCTCATTTCGTATTGTATTTCTTACTTTTGATCTTTGCTTCATACAAGTCACAAGTGATAGCTCTAAAGGAGATACTGTAATGATTATTCATGTTTTTGTTTTATCTACTATTATCAAAAGAGTATTATTCTTTCTTGTTGTCTTGTTGACCTTGTTCAAGTCACAGGTGATAACCTTGAGGAAGCCATAGTGAAGGTTGCAGAAGGAAACATATTAGATGAGATATGAAGCAGACTATGTACATGACCATATACATTCATGTACCCAAAGAGAACAATTCCAAGCTAGATCCTTTAGGAAGAAAGGATACAATGAATCTTCAAAGACATCTCTAGTAAGAGACAGATTGAGACAAGAAGAGACGTTGTCCTTGAAGAAGATACAGTTTTTCAAAGAACTAGAGAATCTTAGATGGATATTGACAGTGAGACAATACCTTCTCCCCCTTCAACAATTCAGAAGGAGACAGACATTACTCCAGGTTATCCAAGATCTCCAGTTGATATGTTTAGAGATATTGTAGTAAGGAATAAAATGCCTACCTAGACTCACTCTGCAAGAGGCAGAGAAACATACAAGCCTCTCAAGACACATTCCAAGAAAAGCAACAGATATTTTTCGAGCTATCCTTCAGTCATGAGCCACTTCATTAATGTTGAGGCTCCTTGTCTTAGAGAAGAAACAAGAGAACCGGTATGGAAATATGCCATAATAGAAGAAAACTAGTATATCTTAAAGAATGATGCATAATATATTATTCAGGGACCAGAAAGGGAAGTCCATGGTAACTTCCAAGTGGATCTATAAGAACAAGCATGCAACTGATGGAAGTATCAAGAAATCAAAATAAGATCCATAGGCAAAGGTTTCTCATAAACTTAGGGAGTTTTCTATGATGAGACACTTGACCCAGTGAACCAATACACTTCCATCCATACTACCATCCATGATTTGGAGGCTATATCAAATAGATAGATTCTTGATGAGTTTGGATTTCAGCAAGAGTGTTGCAGATCCAAACTTATACAGTGTTGGAGATGAGACTGATCCACAACTGATTGGATCACTAATGTATCTAGTTAACACCAGATTGAATTCATACCATGCAGTGAATGTTCCTAGTCATTTCATGAGTCAACCAAGACAGACTCACTAGACAACAACAAAACATGTATTGAGATATATACAAGGCACAGTTGGATATGGCCTAAGATATGCCTCCAGTGTGAAACTGAGTTTGCAGGATATACCAATTCAGATTGAGTAGAAATTACAGTGGACTGAAAGAACACATATAGTTGATGTTCTACCCTGAAGTTTTCCATGGTTTCCTGATGCAACAGAAAAAAGAAACTCTGTGGCCTTGAGTACCACAAAGGCAGAGTATATAAGAATCAAGTGTGCGAAGCAATGTGGCTTCACAAGATTCTAACAGATTTACTTGACCATGCGATGGATAATATGATGATGACCAAAAGATGTGAGTAAAATCTCCTTGATAACCGAGTGTTTCCTGATGGAGCGGAATACAATGAGATGAAACATCCTTATTTCAGAGATAAGATGCAGAGGAAAATCATACTCATGTAGTACCTTCCTACACATGAGAAGATTGCATATATCTTCACCAAATTAACTTCATGAAGAATGACTCCCTAGTTGAGAGGGAGTGTCGATAACTCCAACCAAGGAAAAATTTATAATTCATCCATGTGAGACTTGCATGATAAAGAATGCCTCCCTATCTGAGAGGGAGTGTTGATGAAAGCAGCTATGGGAGACATCCTCCAAATTACAAACCTATGATATGTAGAACATAGCAGCTATGTGAATCCTTTCTCTCAGCTTAAAAACCTAAGAGAAAGCCCCTATGAAGGGTCTGTGGTTCCTACTCGGGACAGAGTCAGGAATGTAGAGATGACCTCCTCCATGATGTGAGTGAGAAGAACTCTAGATGATTATCCAGGTGAAAAGATATCTGTTCAGTTAGAAAGTTCATGTGGATGAGCGTAAGGTGAACGTGGGAAATTCCAAAAGTCTTAGGCACATCATCATGTGAACATAATAAAGATGATGTGATGGCCTCCTCTAAACAACAACTTTGTCGAGAAGACTCCAGATGATTCTCCTGTTGGTGGCAGTGGGAAAACAGATTTGTAGAGTGGACGTGCCTGTGGACAAGCAAAGGTGAACCTGTGAAGAACTGGTTCATCTGTGTAATGCAGTGAAACTGGTCCATGGCATTCCTATGGATGTGCCCCTAGTGGATGAGCACTAGTGGGTGTATTAGATCCTTTGCTATATATTGTTCAAGAGTCAGACCTACTTGTAACCCTAGTTACTGTGTAAAGGGTATAGGCCGGCCCTATGTTAATATGATTAACATAAACAAGATAATTAATATTATGAATATTAATTATAATAATAATAAATATAATAATAAGTATATTTGAGTTAGAGAGGTCGGCCCTGTTGTGCCAACATAATCCCTTGTTAATTAGTCAAAGTCTAATATAAGTAGGAGATGATTCTCCATTGTAGAATATATCCTTCTCATATGTTTTGGAAATTTCAGAAAGTACTTCTCTTTGGAAAAGGTGCGCACCTCTCTTGGGTGCTAGTGTTCTAGGGCTTAAGCACCCTCTTGTGTGATAAGTTATTCTTGGTGGTGAAAGGTCTTTCTCTTGAAGAATATAGAAAAGGATTTGGCGGGGATTTTCTCCCTTGTTTGAGAAGGGTTTCCTAGGATATATCTTGTGTTCTTGTGCATGGTGTTTCTTCTTGTGATTTTGGTTGCTATAAAATTCTTGTTTATGGTTAAGACATGATGAAATTAAATGAACTACATGCTTAATCTAGCTTATGAAAAATAAACAGTAATGAGTCTGGGTATCATGGTATGTGTCACTTTGATTCTAAAAACATTTGAATATGTGCATTTAATTATTTTTACTTCTAACATGTGCTTGGACATTATTCCTTTCCACTTGTACACACCTAGGGGGAATGACAGGATGCCCTAGAAAGTTGGTTCCCATAGGGTTTTATTTTCCACTGGGTGGGTTCATGAAAGGTCATCGTCCATTCCCACCATACTTATCACTTTTCATCTTTTTACCTCTCATCCATCCCCTTTATTGGTTCAGACATTGGGTTTTCCAAGCTAGCAAAGGGTTGTACCTTACCTTGTGGGAAGAAGGGGATAAAGGACCAGAGGGTAAAATTAGATGGCAAAAGATAAAATCCAAAAAGAACAAAACCTTTAGATGCTTCACCCAGGGATCCCCGAGAAAGCAATAAAAGGCTTCTCAAAAAGAAACAGAGGGACCCATAAAATAATAAAATCAAGACCTAGTTGGAGGATAGGGGGTCTCATCCTGAGCCAACCTATTAGGTCCATGGGAATGTAGCGGTATAAAACTACCATTCAGTTGGTAACCATGCCAGGGTAGTGGCTCTTGGTGGCATAGCCAAGAGAAAGGGGGTCTCATCACGAGACAACCTTCTCATCTCCATGAAATGCTTGTGGGTAACATTTTCACCACGCCAGGACAATGTCCCCTAACTAGGCTCTTGAAAGAAAAATAAATAAGAGAAAAAGAGAAAAGGAATTGAATGGGCTTGGAAACATTTGCATCCATGACAAGGTGAAACTCAAGCTCTTTAGAGGCACCCATAGGTAAGCCATACATTTCCCTATCATCACTGCACCCATTTCTCAAACATCCCTATGTATTTGAGCACTTATCTGGGAAAGGGGGGTTTTATGCACATGTTTAGATAACTTGATTATTAGATGTGATTGACATTGCTATGATCCCTATGAATTTTGATCCCATGGAGGCATACTTCTTATTGTTACAGGGCCACACCTAACAGACAAGTACACATGGGAAGATGATTAGTTCATACCTCCATAGGGACAAAATCCCACCAGATGGATGCTGAGACCCCAGCTAGGGGAAGAGACAGGTCAGAGGCTTGCACTATAGAGAGAAGAGGATGTTCCATCAGAGACAGCCCGGCAGGCCTGGACCAAGGGGGGCATTGGCATCCTACTATGATGTTGTCCTTGAAAGGCCCATGAAATCACCTCTGTGACCCTTGACGTCACTATCATTTGATGGACACTTTGGAGGCAGTTATGTGCCAAGTGGCACATGTGGCTTGATCCAGAGGCCTTGGGAGGCCTAACGTTTTTCTCTTGGAGGCCAATGTTTCACCAGAGAGGCCTAGCATCACCCTAAAGAGGCATGACGTCACCTATTCTGCTTGATTTAAGGTTTAAATTATCATTTTTATGTAAAAACTGGATATTACATGTAAACTGGCCATGTTAGACTTTTTGACCTAATTCTGGTCATTTTAATTGTATAAATAAGGGTTTTCCCTTGTATTATTTCATCATCTTTCATTCATCTGAAATTTGTGCCCTAATTAGGTTTTGTTGGATGAAATTTGGTGCGCACTTCTTGAAGGAGGCTATTTTTGGAGTATTTTAGCATTTTTCTTGGTGGAAGTGTTCAACTAGGCTATTTTCTAGATGATTCTTGGTGAATGTCAGTAAATTTTTTGAAATTCTTCTTCATTGAATGGTTATGGTTGTATTTATCTTGCATTTATTCTAATATTATGAAATTGCTATCTTAAAACCCTAGGAGGCTAAAGTACATGTTATTGTTCTTGCCTTAATAACTTTCACCTACTAGATTATGCTAGAAAACCAATTTTCTTGAAGCTTTTTGCTAAGGGCCTTGCCATTGCAACAACCTAGCACCTTTTGCTTCATCTAGCCATCATCTATTTCATCTTTGAACTAAATAAGGAGGAAAACCACTATGGCCTAGGGTTACCTACTTCCTAGTGGCCATTTCCCCCCTAAGGTCTAGTGATTGAAGCCTTGGGCTACCAACACTTCGATCATTAACCTTCTTGTCTCTAGCTCTCTTGTT
>ML804979.1:193546-216953 GCA_009831015.1 Picea engelmannii | reverse complement strand
GGCTCATGCATGAGTCGTATGAAAATATTTCTAGAGGACTTTAAGGGGTAACACCCTATCTTACCTCATTCCTAATAGGCTTAGAAAACCTCTACTGAAGAGAGGAATGAGATCCTTACTGTTGATAGATTTTTTGGAAATTGGCACTGTATGTTGCTAATGTTCCCAAATAAAGAAGTTGACTTCACTATGCAATTGTACGTGTTGTTGTACAGTCATAAGATTTGGTTACCAAGGCTAACATGAGCATGTGGAGAATATTACTGCCAAACATAAATCATCTGCATAAGTTCCTTGAATAGAAGGATGCAGATTTAAAAATATAGTTGGGATTTTAACCAATGATATTGAATCATGCTAGTCTGTGACAAAGGGAGCCTAGCATTTCTTTGGAAATGATAGCCGATCCTACAGGAATGGGATTATGTTGAAGAACACTAATATTTAATCTAAAACAACAATGTGAACAAATGGAAAGGATCCGTAGTAGTAATGATTACTACTTTAGCAAAGGGTTAAACCTATTATAAGTGTATAACCCCTCACGATCAGAGGAATGAGTCTGGTGACCATTCCCTAAAAAGGGAGAGCTTGCACAACTCTCGGGTTTCAAAGTGGTTTGAGAAATGAATTTTGTTTCTGGGTACAAGAATTGTTGGACAAGGTTTTTCTAATCAAGCTAATAAGCGAAGTTGTGGAGACATAGAGTGATTGAGTGAGAAATCACAACATCCTCCCTTGCTTGGTGGATAGGAAAATAATCTACCAGAGTTCGTGTGGGAGGAGGAGAGTGGATTCTATCCCTGACTGTTTCTTAATAGAAGGAAGGATTCTAGGTGTAATGGTCAAGACCGATCTTGACCTAAACATACTCTGGATTTATGAACCGGGATACTTAGTAAGTAACATAATTTGAGATTGCATTTGGGCTCTAAAGGGAATAGTCCAAATGGTATTAGACATTAAATTGTTAAAATTAAGATAAAATGGTTGACTAAATTTTGATCCTGAATGTGGTAAAGGAAGTGTTGGGGCACTTCTAGAAGCCCAATGGGTCAGATTGACATCCAGTGGTGGATTGTGGCCATATAGATATAGTTGGAAGCTAGTTTGGATGATTTTGTTACCTTGGGCATGGTTATAATTTCCCAGATTGCATTTATAAGTTGGAGGTTGAGGCAAGAGTGTTTTCTTGCTAGATGTTATCATATCAAAAGGGAACATAGTTATGACTATGTCTGATTCAACTTCCATGTGGATGTCATGTGAATGACTGCAAGCTCTCAACTGAGAGGGAAAATCAATGTTGAGTGTCCCTATGAGGCTTGTCTTAAGGATGGCAACAATATCCTTGTAGGAGGATCTAGAAGTATGAGATGCCCATGTGCATGCATGACATGGAAAGGGTGTAATCAATGAGCTTGCATGATGAATGTTTGGTTAGATTTGTGTGTGTTTATGATTGAGTGGATGGATTTAATGCATTGTGAAGCTTCTTGATATGAAGCCTGATAGTAATACCAATTAGGTATGAATGATATTAAATGTGAAAGTGATGCACATGTATGATGTAAGTATATATGTATACTAAAGACACAATATGGCTTCCTTGATGAGTGATATGTAAGGAAATAATTGCACTTGCCAAGATTAAGTGAATACCATAGATGCATGGTTGAATCCATTTTTAAAGAGTCATGAAATTCTTGTTTTGAATGATAGCTCAAGGGGAATGCGCTCCATTCCCTTAGGAAAGATGAGTATAAAGAAATGAAAGAGTAAATGAGCAAGGATGGTCTGTTTTCAAGATAAGAGGCAAATGATTATGCCTTGAGGATCACATGAGAATGATTTTGAACAATCATGAGTTGACTAATTTTAGAATAGAGGTGTATGTAGGCTATGAAATATACCCATGGAAGATACACACAGAATTTTGATTATGCATATGGTTAAGTACATCATGGATGTAAGTTAACAAAACCAGAATATGTATGGATACATAATTTGGGTGTATGACAAAGATGCATGTTTATATTCCTTATGGAATATTTGGTAAACAACTAAAGCTAACTCAAGGTCGAATCCATCATAGATAGTGATGGGCGTGCAATAAGGAAGTTGCATGCTGAGGGAGTTCCCTGTGGAAGAAATGTGTGAATACTGTCAGGAGGTCAGAGTCACAACCTTAATAACTGCTGAGAACTAAGCAGTGAGCTACAAGCTTATATATATATATATATATATATATATATATATATATATATATATATATATATATATATATATATATATATATATATCTTGGATTACATTTTGAAAGCATCATGTAATGAATATAAGACTAATGAATGAATAAATGAGTATGTTTGATTGAATAGGCTTGGTTGAATCCATGTAAAGAAAGGGCAGTCGAGGCTTAGAGATAACTCAGTTGGGCTGAAAAGTCCCAGGAGTTGTAGAAAGAATTGGAAGAAGGGGAGAGCCCTCAATTCCTTTATTGCTGAGTATTATGTTTTCTCTGGGATGAGAGAGTTGGGATGCTGATGAAAGTAAATGTTTTGGCACCATGGTGATAATGGTCATATTGTTGTAGCAACAATTGAAATTTGTTTATGTTGCACTCATGAAAACATTAAGGATAATGTGATGAAGTGCATAAAGATGTGCTAGGACATGTCTGAAAATGTTTTATTGTCTTAATGTTATGAACAAAACTTTCGAAAGGCGGTTGTATGCCACATATACCCAAGTAGAGTATGATTCAGGAAGAAAACCATGATCAAATCAGGTTAATCAAGAACCTGACAGAGGATATGAATGTGAGTCGTTCATCGGAGGGAAGACCGATCACAGTCGTCAAATCGACTTCAATATCCACTGGAGTTAACGGATCAAACACCAGTGGTTCGATTAGATCGATGGTCGGGGATAATTGCAGGACGTGGAGGCGAAATTAATGGACGCACTAGTTCATAGCCCAAAATCAACTTGCATTGTTGATCTCGTCAAGGTGGATGATCAACGACCACGACTAAAAGAGTCGGGCAAGCACTTTTCAGATTGCGGAGATTGAACTCTCCGATAAAGAGAAAGCATATTGGGATTCTGCAATTGTTGTGAACTGTCTATCTGTGAATGATCAGTGGGAAAACCTACAAGGAACCCACGCGTTAATGTCGTGTAAAAAAACTCATACTGTGATTGGGTTCTGTGGTTGGATTTAGCACATCGAATATCTATCTCAATCTAAATCCTCGGTCAAACACTTATGTGTTGGAGTTATTATTATTTGGAAATCTTTTGGTTTAAAAATCGATGGAGGGCTAAGATTGACGACTTGTGATCATTGAGGAGATTGCATATGCACACGAGTTAACATCAAAACCTGTACCCATAATTTAAATTCAATATAGCATTGTTTTGATTTTGGGATTTGATCGTAGATTAGACGACCCATATTCCTTGCGGAGATTAGAAGGAGAATTAAATCGCGAACTAGTTGAGGTTCCGCAATCCCTTGTAGCCATTGGATCTTGGGGAATACAGATCTACACCGTCAATTTGCAGAGAAGCAGTTTATCGAGGATCATAGCGCCTGGACACGGGAGCTGAAAGGATAGCGCTTGAAAAGAATAGAGCCGAGGTCACATCTCTCAGTCACATGGAGAGAAAAAAAAAATCCTTCCGTCCAGTCAAGGAAGATAGAGTTTAGCACTCTGTGTTAGATTGTGGTCACGGGGACTGGTTCTATGGGAATAAAGGTGCTCATATACACCACATTTCATGGAATTGCTTCGAGGAAATGCATGTTTTCATAAAAGGAAGACAATGGACCTTCCATTGAGGAAGGAGGACCTTTCAAAAATTTTAATTACATTGTATGGATGTCAAAGGAAAGCAAATTTGGGTGGCCATGAGTGTGGGCACCTTGGTTACTAGCGAGGAAAGAATGCTTGGGTGCATTCAAGAGAGACTTATAGTTTCATATGTGCTAACTTGGGATCATGACTAACCTGTAGCAGGAAGCACAATCCGACTGCAATAATGAACAAGAATGAATAAGTCATGTGGTGAAGAGCTTGGCTAAGCTCCAACACACCATGGAAGAGTTCTCGTCATAAAGTGTGGAAAAATTGAAATCAATGCAAGGGTGCATTGGGTATGAATGTGGCCATGAATGTTGGCACATTCATTAAAGTCAATTGATATCTGAATTACATTTGAAAAGTTTGGTAGGATGAAATGATGCATAGGTAAGGGATGATTTTTTTCCCCATATTTATATAGATGTGGTGCAATTGTTAGAATGCACAAGTTAAGAAAGACTGTGATGACATTTTAAATGTGGTGAGAATATATATATATATATATATATGAGAAACCAACAGTGTGTTTGGCTGTGTAAAGAATGACTTGTAGGAAGAAAGAGTCTTGGATATGGAAATGTTGTAAGCCCATAAGGAAGACCGATTGTCTGCTGAGATAAATCGCTATAGGGAGGAAAGTCCCATGCTTGTGAATCTGGTTCAGTGCGGAACAGATCTAAAAATAAATGAAGAAATTGGAAAATATGTGGGTGACAAATTTGCAATAAAATTATGAAATTTAGAATTGTGATGATGTATCATGAATTATGTATACCTATGATACAGGTGAGAAGAAATGATCTGTCCAGAAAGGACGGATGAAATCTATCCAGTTGAAAAGCATGAAGGAGGCCATTGTTGAGCCATGAGAACCCCGTGGTAAGCCATGATCGCCTGAAATATGTTATGTTGAGGTAACACAAGCTGGAGGAGCTCCTTGACAAAACAAGTCTGAGGGGCGCCTCGATTATAAGGCTCGATAAAGCCTCTATGATTATTCCTATGAGAGAAAACCTTGGCAAGGTAAGATGGATCACCCGAAGAACTGTATAACAGAGAAGGGGATGCCTGAGCCTGGGCCTGGAGGGTGAGTGAATGCAAGGAAGAGGAGACTCTGATAGTTCTTGTAAATTATTGATTGGGATCATGCACACAATGGGTATACCAAGGAAAAATAGTGAGCCTTGATAACAATACAACCACGTGGATATAAATCCACAAACTACACAGATAAGTATTGTGCTAGATTATAAAAAATTTCCTAGAAATTATATGCAATAATAAAATGTTTGCGCATGAGACTATGATTAATGTGCTTGTTGTCCAAGAACTATTGAAGGTAGATGATGAATATTAAGAGTCTGAAAAAGGACCTGACCAAGAAAGAAGGTCAATACTTCTAAAGTTGTTGAATGAGAAAATCATGACAAGTGTTACTGAGAAAGAACACCGAGGACAATGTTCCTTTTAAGGGGGAGGGAATTGTAACACCCATGTTTCCCCCAACTTGTAATTAATCATTAATTAAGATTACCATGCTATGGAATGGGAACAGTGTAAATGTATTATTGTTTAATTTCCAATAACTGGCTATGGGGGTGAAGCCTTGAAAGTACTAGCCATGGTATCACTAGAGGAAAGAATGTGAAAACGATAAGAGAATAATTAATAAGAAAATGACCGGTGGTTGAAACCTCAACCACCCCCATGAATGGAAGCATGGTCTAGTTGCAGAAGGTCATCACTAAGTACCACAAGGTCCGACAGACCCAGACTAACCTGGGTTTCCTTTTGACAAGAGGAAACAAGATAGGAGGGATGTGCATGTAAGGCTCGCAAGAGAATAAAAAGAGAAGAGTGGAGAATGTGAGGAAGACTCCAGTGGAGAATGATATGAAGGCCACAAGATTGATGCTAAGGAAGCATCTGATAAACCTCGTAGAGGCTGTGACAAAAAGAGAAACCTCAGAGAGTTTGTAGAAAAAAGGACCTGAGTAGTAGGTCACGAGATTGATGCTGAGGAAGCACCTGATAAACCTTGTGGAAGATGTGAAGGAGAAAGGATCATTGAGAATTGGCATAAATTCCCTAGTCATATCATGGCTTGGCATGGGGGTTGCCAGAGCACTAAGAATGAATGCCTCTAAGACTATGGTTGGGTGGAAGGATGAACATCCATAGTCAGTTAGTTGGCTACAACCTGTAATAGATAAGTATTCTCATATCCTATGTATTTAAGAGGTAATTGTAAATTAAAGATGGATATCCTATGAATGTTGCAGGGATGGGCATGTTTTATTAATGGTTGTACTGGATCCCTTCAATTCTGCCTAATTGTGTATTTAGGAAAATAAGGAATTCTCTGGCCTGTAAATGTAAATTCCTGAGCCCTATAGTGGCTCAAGTTAAAATAAATGAACTATGAATTTGTTGACTTTGGGCATAGCCTCATGTGTGCATGCCGACACTCCCATTTGTTCTGAAGGAAGGAGTCAGTTAAGCTCAGGAGAGGTAGTGCATGTATGCACAGAGTCTCTGCAAGGAGGGTAGAGATCGAGAACCCCCCTTTAATTCTAGAGTTGATAAATGAGCACAAGGGGTGCATGGAGGATTTATCTAAGTGTTAAGTTCATGAGAATTAGTGCAAAATACCTAAGTACTTAAGGAGATGACAAAGCTCAGGTAGGATAGAGAGACTTAAGTCCCAAAAGGAGAGATCCTTTTGTTTGGAAGATGAATGGATGAGATTAGTTCGGGAGAAGCTGAACTTCTTCATGATCATTAGATCTGGAGAAGGAACACAGGTGTTAGCCCTTAGAGCCCTTCTAACTTCGCAAGTCCGACGAATTGAGAATATTCTCCATAACGAAGGTGAATCCCCCGAAGTCCTGAAGTCTCGAAGTTAATCTGGGTTGTAGATCTGAGGATGTCGGGGAACTATCCCGTCCGTCGGATCTATGATATAGTTAGCCTGGATTTGACCACTTCGGGAGGATAGAGGTTTGGTAACACCAAAACCCTTGAAGTCCCGAAGTTAATTTGGGTTGTAGATTTGAGGATGCCCGAGAACTACCCCAACCGTCAGATCTACGATATAGTTAGCCTAACATTGAACACTTCGGGAGGCTAGAGGTTTGGTCACACATAGACCCCCGAAGTCCCAAAGTTAATGTGGACCGTGGATCTAAGGATCCTTTGGGATCCCTCATGAGCGTTTGATCTTCGGGACATGTGTATTACATTGAGATCATGTGGGGGCCCATGTGTCGAGTGACGACGTTTCCAAGTGTTCCTCTCAGAGTGGCACAACAATGGGACCCAGGGAACCCTTGCACATAATTTCAAGCCGTACATCTCTGGGGTCACGTAGATACCCTCAGACCGTCAAAATTAGGTTGTGGTCAGCCCGATGATGACCAACTCCGAGAGAAAAGAGGAGTGTGTTGAACATGAACTCCTGAAGGATGAAGAGCTAGAGTTCATCTGAGCCATTCATCACTTGAGGAAAAGTGTCAACATATCTTCCATTTCGGAAGATAACCACTTCAGAGGAAAGTGGGGTTGCGCAATTTAAGAACTCATGAAGCCCAAACTACTGAAGTAAATCACAACCGTCGATCTGAGAGGGACACGTGTCAACAAATCGCAAAGTCTGGAAGTGAGAAATCTAGAGGAATGGAAGTGGAGCGTTGACCAGAATTTTTCCGAAGCTCCAAAGGTAAGGAATCATCCTAGCCGTCCATTGTCAGAACACGTGGGGGCTGGAGATTTATTCTGAGAGAATTCCACTCCGGAGGAATTGAAGAATAAAGGCACGAGAACTCCTAAAGGACAGAGCGTTGGAGTTCATCAGAACCATCCATTGGAATAGGATGTGTGGCATGAGATCCATTACTTCAGAGGATTGGTACTCCAGAAGAAATAACGCAAGGAGTGTTGACTGCAAGTTGCTCGAAGCGGGGAAAATGACGAATATTGACCGTTGATCGGGGAAAACAAATGGCACTCGATCTGCAACTCCAGGTAAGGAGAACTTCAGAAGAAATAGGTGTTTGGAGCGTCGAGACTCCTGAACACTGAAGTTCCAAAGTAAATCTCAGTCGTCGGTTGTGAAAGAAGTGTGGATCGTAGATCTGGTTCATGGGTGTTCACGAGTTCAGAGTTAGGAAGATTTGGAGTCAGGTGTGTCGAGAACACCTAGAGCTCAAAGCTCTGAAGCACCCTCTGAGTTGGCGCCTGGGAACAACCCAAGGTCATATGAAGGAAGGGGCCTAGCATGGAAAGTTAGCGCCTGATAAACAAAGGAGGTGGTCAGAATTACTAAGCAAGTATGATTTCAATATATCTTACATTAAAGGAATAGTAAATAGAGTGGAAAATGCTTTAATTCGTAGGCCACGTGTTTTCTCAATTTTTCCATTAAAGATGAGTTTACAAGAAAATGTATTGAAGTTACAATTAGAAGATGAATGGTACAAACAATTTAAATGGGAGTTAGAGAATACAATGATGAAAAAATTAAAATATGAAAAACATGCCTTAATGATGATGTTTTACTACGATTTTGTGGAAGAATTTATATACCGCTAAACAATGAAATTCACAATTTTATATTAAAAGAAGTGCAAAAACATTTTATATGGCTCATCCAAGAGTCAAGAGGATGAATTTTGACCTAAAAATGTTATTCTTTTGGAAGGGAATGAAGAAGAATATGGTTAATGTTGTACCTAGATGTCTTGAGTGTCAACAAGTGAAGGTTGAACATCTGCACCTGGGAGGATAGTTGCAGCCACGTGTGATACCTAAATCAAAATGGGAAGTGATTTCAATGGATTTCATTGTTGGATTACCTAATACATTGAGGAGACACAATTTTGTATTTGTGGTAGTAGACACTTTGACCAAAATTGCACACTTTATCCTAGTAAAGACTACTTATCAAGCAAGATATTGCAAGGGTGTTCATCAATGAGATAGTAAGATTACATGGAATTCCAAAGAGGATAATCTCAAATAGAGGCTTGGTATTCATGGGAATATTTTGGATGAGTTTTCAAGAAGCATTGGGAATGAAAATTGATTTAAATACAACATACCACCCATAGACTAATGTATATACCGAAAGAATAAATCAAATATTAGAAAATATGTTACATATGTGTGTGATAGATCAAAAAAAATGTTGAGAAGAGTTCTTACCTCTTACTAAATTTTCATATAGTAATAGTTATCAAAGTTTGATTATGATGGCACCGTTCAAAATCTGTATGGTAGACCATGTAGGACACATGCTAATTGGGATAGACTAGAGGATAGAGTCACAGTTGGACTGGAATTAAGCCAAGAAATGGAAGAACAAAATGAAAATGATTAAGTGAAGATTGAAGGAAGCACAACACAAGAAAACGAGTTATGTAAACGAACATAGAGTTCATATAAATTACAAAGTTGGGGATAAGTTATTCTTGTGACTGAGACCACAAAAGATATCAATTAAGTTTGTCAAAGGAGCTAAGTTTTCACCATTATATGTAGGACCGTTAGAAATTCTAGAAAGAAAGGGGTCGATTACTTATCATAATGCATTTCCATCATCATTAGATTATATGCATGATTATTTTCATGTATCTGTGTTACATCATTATATTTCATATCCTTCTCATATGATTGATTTGGGTTATTTGAAGATGTTAGATGACAAGGAATCGATGGTTGAACCCATCCACATTTTGGATTGGTGCACTCAACAACTTCGGCATGGCTTAATAGATTAGCTAAAGGTCCAGTGGAATAGCTATAGTCCCAGTTCTACTACTTGGGAGGGTGAAACTAATATGTGTCAATAGTTACCATATTTATTTTAGAACTTCAAACAATTTTTTTTAAATAGGGGGTGTATGTAGTGCCCCATTTGCTTTGACTATTTTAGATAGATTGAATCTTATTATTTGAGAGGATTTTTTTTACAAAGTGACATAGTTTATTGACTGGTGTTATGATGATGAAACTCAAACTCTTTGATTATTTGATTTTATTTAAGTGATGATTTTGAATGGGTTTATTTAAATGTTTATAGGATAACATGGATGAATTAAATGTGCATTGATATGCCACAATTGATATTGTTGATTCTTATGGTTATGACACATTAAAATGAAAATGTTGGATACATTAAATTACAAATGCTACTAACAATTTTCGTAGTGTGACAAGAAACTACAAGTGTATATTGATGTGGGATTGCATCGACATTATATTGGACTCTAGCTTGAGTCGGGATATTATAACATGTTAAATGGTTAATGCTATAGTTTGATTTTGATTATGGAATTATTTGATGCATTGATTGAAGTGTGTGCGGGAATAGGGAACATGATTGTTGATTAGTCCATATATGGGTAATGGGGTTGTATGAAAGTGTATAGAGTATCACTAGGATGGGAGGAAAAGTATTCATGTTTCCACCTTCTATCAATATTTTTTCGTGACCTGGGTTGAAAAACTATTAATGATTTTACTTAGGGTTGACACGTTGTCATGAGGGTCTGTCATAGATTTAGTCTTTCATGAGGTTTAGCTAAGAGACACACAATAAGGTGATAACCTTATTCTTTAATGCCCATTATTTTCTCAACAAGGGAGATAAAATTTGAGTTAATTGTATCTCAATAGTTGAACAATTTCCCCCACCAAGAAAGTTGAATGCTTGAAGGGCATGCATAAGCATGGCACCCTTGGTACTTACTATAAGATAACTCTTAAAAGGCATGAAGAAGCATGATACCCTTGGTATTGGTTATAAATGACCGGGTATATAGTGAAAGAATATTGATTCAAGAATATAAAATATGATTGCCTTAGTATGCAATTTTGTTTAATATGAGAAAAATGATCATATAGTTTATGCATTTTAACATAAAGGGAGAAGTTAATTAAATGGATAGTGGTATGAATGAGAATATAGATTATTTAGTATATTATAACAAGAGAAATGATTTAGTTAATTAAAAGTTATTAAGAAAAAAATACATTATATAAATGTGCATGAAGTGAAATAAAGTAATTATTAATCAACTAAAACTAATTACTAATGCACCTGCAAATCAAAGAGAAGAAAGATGAACAAGAGTTTGAACTCAAATAGAAGCGTGGAAAAAGATAAGTAGAAGTTAAAGATAGTTAATAAATAACTAAAGTAGTAACTCCATATACACCCAATCAAATAGGAAACGATGAGGAGATCAAGGGAAAACCTAAGAGTGAAAATAAGAAATGTGGAAGTTGGGTGAGGATAATTCATTATTTTATATTTTTAAATAAGTATTACTTGTGAACTTATGCATATAAGTGACACATGGGTGTCTGAATAACAGTTAATTAGTAATTTAGAAATTTATGTTTTTCCATGAGGTAGGCAAGTGGCTTAATCCACATAACCTTTAAAACAAAAGCTTGAGCTAAGAGAGATACACTTTTTTCACCCTAATGTTGGATGGTTGTTGTAATACTTAACTTTCCATTGGTGATTGTTGAAGACTTTGGTCTATTCAAGAGTGTTGTAAAGTGGATATTTCTTCTCCATCTTAACAGCTTCAATATTCTTTCTTTTTGCTACAGTAATGCATTTCATATAACCCTATTGCGGCTCAAGGGTCCTTGGAGAAGGAGAGTACCCATTGGAGTTTGTATGGTGGTCAACCAGTAGACTATCTAATATCGACAATTTGACACAAACAAGGATTTGAGCTCACAAGTCAAAGAATCAACAAATCAAGAAACCATCTTATGATAATTCTTGTAAATTATATTTTATAAGTATTTGTTTGATAATTAATCAAATTATAAAATCAATTTCTAAATAGGTATGGGTGGTCATACTTGAGCTTGTAAATGATTTTTTGTATTTTTAAATTGTGAGTTTATTGCCATTTGTTTTTATTAAAAAATAAATAAATAGAGAGAGTTCAATAAAAAATATTATCGAATGATTATTTTCATAAAATTTGTAGAGAGTAAAAATGAGTAAGATGAACTCATTCACAAAAGTTATAAATCTACAATATTGTACATTCAATCTAACATTTATATTTCAATGGAAAGGGTTTATTGGAATTGGTACTAGGTAGTTATTTTTCTACAATTTCAAGTTTGTATTTATAATAGTCTATTAATTATTATTATTAACTAAAGCAATTAGTTTGTATTTATAGTAGTCTATTAATTATTATTATTAACAAAAACAATTAGTTTGTATTATAAAAGGGGTTGTAGCAGAGCTAAACTAGCCCGAAGATAAAAACAAATCAGTCTATCTAGGAGTGTTCATCAAAACAAAAGGAATGTTCCTTCTCATCTGACTAATGTATTTCAATTTTTTTTTATAAAAAATATACCTTCCTACCATGTTTGTATTCTGACATAAGAAAAGAGAATATAGAAACACTTACATTTCATCCACCTGGTTTAGTGGAGTTTCAAATTAGTATCCATTATTTCTTGGGAGTCTTCCTAATTCTTGAGCACTGGTTGTGGGTTCAATGCCTGCATTACTTGACATGAGGCATGGGATCCTTCTGAAGGGATTGCTTCTCACTGCACAAGATTTCCAGGATGACTTCCATGAATTTCCTTGCCCATAGATCAAATTTAATTAGTGTGTCAGTTAACTTTTCTTAGGACAATAGTCAATTCCTTGTCTCGTTTGTCTTCTCTATCATGTATTTTTTTCTCCAGTTGAGTAGGAGACTCTCGTTGGGCAACAAGCTCTTGTTGTTGTAGCTTCAATTTTCCCTTCATTGCCTCCAATTCATAGTTGCTACAATGGAATATAGGTTGGATCCTATGCCACATGGTGCTGACAGAGGTAGAGCAGATGGGGGAAACCTTTTGTGAGTGTGAAGAGAGAGTCAGATAGGATAGGAAGAAGAGAAACCGGAATATGAAGAGCTTTATGCACCCATCTTATGGATAACAACAATATATAATAACCTGGGAATGATGCCCATGAAAACACACGTGGGGATCTGCTGAAGTACTTGTAATGATGAAGAAAAGTATTGGTATTGGGATTTATGAACCAGAGTCCATAGATTGTTTCTCATGCAAGTCGAGGAGAGATTATTGTCAAGAGGGGATGTGCATCCCAGGGTGACAACAAGGGGAATGAGAATGCCACATGTGACCTGCATTCAAGAGTGAGGGACTTTAAATGGTGACATGTGAGAGAGGGAAGATGTATGCCAGATGGAGAGTGGGACTCGTGGAGATGACGTGGGGCATGTGCCAAAAGATATATTAGCTTTGGGGAAATCATAAGGTTCAATGATGAGGGAGGGGAGGTGTAGTGTCTATGATATGAAACCATTTCTAACTATACATATAGGTTGGTGAGACATTGAAACCAAGTGTAAATGTAACATACATTTAGGCTGGTGAGCCATTGGTATTAGGTTTTGATGTTGCACACATCATAGTAGTGTGCAGAGAAGTGGTATCAAGACAAGGTGCACACATTTTCATGTGTTGTGCACACCTGGGTAAGTGCGCATATTGCACTATGTTGCACACACTTGGGTTAGTGCGTGGGAATGAATGGATATGTATGGAGGTTAGAGAGCCTATGTGATTATGAGGTTGGTCAGCCTGGACGTAGATAGGCCAGTGCGCCTATCCATGTAAATTTAATCATGATTATTAATATATATTGCATCACTACACGGTGACTGACTCAGACGAAAAGAGATGGGGGGCCTACTCCACTGAAAAATGGAAAAGGGGGGAATATTTAATAATATTTCTAAAAAAGTAGTAGGTGGATATATTATTTTATCCTAACTTCTCGAGAGTAGGGAACGGGTCACCAAGTGGCTTAAAAGATGCTTTTGAAGATGACAAGTGTCAACTAGAAGGCATGCAATATATATTGTTGGCCTTAGTGTATTTTGGGGAGGATGATTATTTGCATGGGAGATGATCTGGGGTTCAAGGAAAGGAATTCATCTTGCAAGATATCATGTGTAGAAGGGGGTTAGACTGTATGGAAGATCTGATTATTACCTTATCTACAACGAGAATCTTGTAAGGAGTTATGGGGCTACATCCAAAGTTTCATTGTCCAAGAGTCAGGTTGATAGACCGTGAATAGTCTCTCTGGGTGAGAGATTGGTTGTTGTGGAGTGGTTGGCAGACCCATGGGCATACTCTGTAGGTGAGGGTTTTGTTGAGAGTTGTTCCTGGGTGCATTGAGCATTAGTCGTAGGGCTTAGAAACTTCATGTCCGACTTGTTATCGGTAACCCTGGGAAGGGAAGTGGGGCAACTGAAGGACTATTGAGTAGAGAAGGGGCACACTTCTTTGGGTGTGACTGGTCCATGGGGAATGAGGGATTTTGGTATAGATGCAATAGTGGGCACCTGGGATTGAGTAATTCTATTGAGTTTCATACCATAGTTTGTTGCTAGGAACCCTTTTTCCCTGGTGGATTTGTGCCCCATCTCGGGGGTGAATTGTTTCTAAAACCTTATGAGCAACATCATCTATGGCTGGGAGGAACGTCTAAGTCAAGGATATAGTTGGTGACTTTCATTTAAGATAAGTGTTCCTTATGTACTAGTCTTGGTTACTATGTGCATTTTTGTCTTTTTTTGACATGGGTTAAATTCTTGTATGTGTTGTAGATAAGTATTTGTTGTTATTTCATTAATTTTTGCATGCTCATGTAAGTGTAATGATTATAGCCTATAATCGTAGTTGTGCATGGATATGACCAATTTGGTTAGTCTTTCTTGTTAAGTTATCCAGGTAATTTTGGTTATGAGTTGAAAAGAAAAGGATTGAGTGGTCGAGTGCGTAGGAACGTAGCATGTGTGCACTAAGAGATTGGAATTGTTGTGTGCAGATAGAGAAATTAGATTTTGCGCCCAGTGAAATTTGAGTTGATGCATGACACCTAGATGGTTGTGCATGCAATTGCGCTATGGGATCTAAATGCTAGTGCGCATAATTGGTGCGTGCATTTTTGAGTTATTTTCGCTACTCAAGCTTGTATTGAAAAGAGAGTGTTGCTTCCATTGTTATAAGTTGCGTGGCGCGACTCAAGTTCGGGCTGAGCGCGTTACTCCAAGAGATAATGTGCAGATTGTGTTTAAATTAGATTCTGTGTAGTGTACTTCTATAGTAACATTGGCCAGTGGTATGTTGGGAATCTTATAGTTTAGTTGAATTATTGCTCCTGAAGTTGTGGTTGAGTGACGTGGACCAGTATGGGTGACTGGGTACATTACAAATTGGTATCAGAGCTTTGTCAGAGTGTTTTATGTAGTAGCATGGCCAGCCTGGGTGGTTGGGGATGTTACAAATTGGTATCAAAGCTATTGGTTCAACACTCGACTTGTATGGGTCAGAGGCCAGCATGAATAGATGTGTGCATTAAGAATTGGTGTGGCGTAGTGAAGAGTTAGTTTGCATGGAAAACCATTGGTGTGTGGTATATAGTTGTGATGCGTGGAAGAATATTGATGCACGACTTTGCACACTAGAGTTTGGAATGTTAAAATAATCCAAGAAATCCAAGGGAAGGATTCTGACAAATGGTACAAAGTTTTCATGTAGTTGTTGCATGAAATCATCTAATAAATCTTAATTTCCTGCACATTTTGTCGAATTATCAACGATTAGAGCAGGAAAACGTCAATGCAAAAGGTTAAAAGCATGGAAGATGCACAGAGGAATTACAATCATGATGATTATGTCGGGGATATGTATGTTGGTTTGGGTGTTGATGGTACAGAATCCAAGGGGGAGTGCATGAACTTGGTAGAAATTGTAAAAGTATTGTAGAAAGATGTGAAAAATTATAAGGCATGTAAGAAAAGGCTTATGAGAACCAAGGCACAACAAGATGACTTAAATGTGAAATTGATGCAGATCTTGGACAAAATAGAAAAGAAGATGGATAAGGAGACAAAAACAAGTAGATCAAGAAGGCGCAAGTCTCGTGATGAGAAATTAACAGAAGAAAGAAGTGTTGGTAAGCATTCTTTCAGGAAGACACACAATAGTTCAAGTCCATCTCCAGTCAAAAAAAATAAGAGAAGGACTAAAGTGGATGAGCTACAGGGAGAAATGAATAAGATCAAGCCTCCTATCTTTGACAGGGAGCACAAAAAGGATGATGATGCAGAGACATGGTTTTTGGGTATGAGAAAGTACTTCTAGCTGCACAACTATTTTGCGCAAGCAGAAGGGAGAATTTCTATCTATCAGCTAAAGGGAAAGGAATCAATGTGGTGGGATCAATGTGTGAAAGTGTAGCATATTTATGAGAAGAAAGTGACTTGGAGAGAGTTCAATAGGTATTTCCAAAAAAAATACTTAACCAAGCAGTACTATGACAGGGAAATGAAAGAGTTCTTCGAACTCAAGCTTGGGAGTATGACGATTGACGAGTACGGAAGAATATTTTTAGAACTACTGAATTATGTGCCTTTTATCAAGGATGAATAGGTGAATATTAAGAGATATTTGAGTGGGTTACCATCATTTATCAATGAAAATATATAGTATGATGACCCTAAGACGTTGGAAGAAACCATAAGGTGTTCTAAGTGTCTTTATGAGCAACAAAGGGGAAGACTGACTTTCCAAAAGGCTTGGGAAGACAAGATGAAAAGTAAAGTGGAACAAAGGAAGAAGGGAGCTAAGCCACCATTTTTTCAGAAATAATGCGCAAGGATGGAGGACTCTTCAGGATCCTAGAATGTCAGAGATAGTGGAACAAAATTCATGGCAACAACCTATGCAGTGTTGGGGTTGTGGCAGAAATAACATCTGCAAAGATTTCCCTCAAAGAGGTGATAAAGCAAGGACTACGCACAATGTACAACAAGCTGCGATAGTGGAAGACATGGGTAGAAATGTTCCAAGGATTTACGTCATGGTAGATAACAAGTAGGTTGAGTTTCAGTCGTACATGATCGAGGTGGAAGGTAATATTAATGACCAACCTATTGCTATTTTAATTGACTCAAGATCTAGTCATAGTTATCTAGATCCTAAAATGGTGGAAAGATTCCATCTGTCGAGAGGCAAGATTGGGAAACCTTGGTTGGTGTAGTTAGCTATAGGAACAAAAATTAAAATCGATAAGATGGTTACAACATGTCCATTAGAGATGAATGGACTATGCACAAAGGCTGATTTGAATATTATACCTTTGGGTTCATATGATTGGCTCATTGGTATGTATTGGTTGGATGAGCACCATGATGTCCTGGATTTTTACAATAAGGAATTTACTTGTCTGGATGAAAAATTAAACTTGATATCAGTTCAAGTAATTCCAAGAGTTATGACAATCAAAGAAATTTCAACATTGCAGCTGAAGAAAATCTACAGGAAAGGATGTCAAGTATTCACAGCGCACAAGGAAGAGGAACCTAAGGATAAAGTGTCGAGTGTGGAATACTACGTAGTACTGAAAGAGTATGAGGATTTATTTAAAGAGATACAAGGATTTCCTTTGAAAAGAGATATTGAATTCTCTATTAATTTGATGTTGAGAGCAACACCTGTATCCAAGGCTCCTTACATGATGAGGACACCAAAAATGAAGGAGTTGCAGATGCAACTTGAAGAGTTTCTGAAGAAGGGATATATATGCTCAAATGTGTAGCCTTGGGGTGCGAAAATTTTGTTCATGAAGAAGAAGGATGGTACAAAAAGACTTTGTATCAACTTCAGACAGTTGAACAAAGTAACAGTAAAGAACAAGTATCCTTTTCCAAGGATGGATGGCTCGTTTGATCAACTGAGAGGCAGACAAATGTTTTCCAAGATAGATCTCAGATATGGATATAACCAAATAAAAATAAAAGAGGAAGAAATTAGTAGGACTACCTTCAAAACAAGGTATGTTCACTAAGATTTCACAGTGGTTCCATTTTGGTTTCATGTGCTTAATGAATGGAGTTTTCAGAGAGTATTTAAATAAGTTTTTCATTGTATTTTTGGATGAAATTCTTATTTACTCAAAATCTGAGGAAGAGCATGAGCAACACTTAAGGATGGTGTTGCAGGTATTGAGGGAGCACCAGATTTATGAAAATCTGAGCAAGTGTTCATTTTTTTAGAGACAGATTCAATACTTGGGTCATATTATTTCAGAATAAGGAATGGTCGTGGACCCAATGAAGATAAAATCCATTGAAGAATGACCAATGCCAAGAATTATCGCAGAAGTGAGGTCCTTAATGGGAGTGGCATAGTAATACAAAAGGTTTATTGAAGGATTTTCATAGATTGTACATCCAATCACATATTTGCAGAAGAAAGGTGTCCTATTTGAATGGACTCCAGATTACGCAAGCAATTTTCATCACTTGAAGAACTTGTTAACAAGTGTGCCAATTTTGAGAATTACGTATCCAGATGCAAACTTCATTGTGTGCATGGATGCATGCAAGGGAGGACTCGTGGGAGTCCTAATTCAGAATGGGCATGTGGTATGCCACAAGTCAGGGAAGTTGAAAGAGCATGAAAGACTCTATGGTACGCATGACTTAGAATTGGAAGCTATAGTACATGTTTTGAAGATGTTGCGACATTATCTCACGGGTAAGAGATTTTAGCTAAGAACATACCATTGTGGTCTGAAGTAATTGTTTGGACAACCAAGTTTGAATGCCAGACAAAGAAGGTGGTTATAGTTCCTTATTGAGTTTGACTTCAACATAAATCATATCAGAAAAAAGAACAATGTGGCTGATGCACTCAACATGAGGATGCATGAAATGTATGCTACAACCATTAGCATGTACCAGACAGATTTGCACAATCAAATTTTGAAAGTTTCCAAATCAGATTTGTGCTATATGGATATAAGAATGAATTTATAGAAAGGTGCGCCGCAATAAAAGTTTGAATATTATGAAGTAAGAGAGGATGGGATACTCACGTATAGATCCATAGTCTATGTGTCGAATGATCAAGAGTTGAAGAACCTGATTTTGTCAAAAATGCATAAGGTTCCTAATGTTGAACATCTAGATTATTAGAAGACCATTATCACAGTCAAGAAGTAGTACTTTTAGCCAGGTATGAAAAAGGAAGTTGTGGATTTTATTGCGAGATGTATCGAATGTTAGAAGGTCAAGTCTGAGCACACAAATCTAGCTGGTCTGTTGCAACCTTTGCCCATTCCTAAGTCGAAGTGGGAAGTGGTGACCATGGACTTTATAACTAAGTTTCCTAGGGATACTAAGCAACATTATTCTATTATGGTGGTGGTGGACAAGCTTACTAAAGATGCCCATTTTATTCCAGTAAATTCAATGCACAAGGCAACCAACGTTGCTGAGATATACATGCGTGAAGTTGTTAAGTTGCATGGTGTTCCTAAGAAAATTGTGTTTGATAAAGATTCCAAGTTCACCTCAAACTTTTGGAAAAGGATATTCAATGGATTCATAACAAGTCTAAATTTCAACACAACATATCACCCTGAGTTAGATGGTCAGACCGAGAGGGTAAACCGGGTGATTGAAGACATGATGAGGATGTATGTGATTGATAAGCCATCGAACTGGGAAGACTACTTACAATTGGTAGAGTTTAAATACAACAATGGCTATCAAGCATATTTAAAGATGATCCCATTTGAGGCACTTTATGGTAGAAAGTGCAACATGCCAGTGAGTTGGGACAAAATAGCAGACTGCGTAGTAGTTGGGCCATATTTTCTCTGGGAAATGGAGGAGCAGATGCTAAAGATAAGGCATAATTTAAAGGTTGCCCAATATAGGCAAAAAAATTGTGTAGATAAAGGAAGAACCCACAAAGAGTTTAAAGTGGGTGACCACATGTTTATGAAAGTGAAGGCCAGGAGCAGTTTCCTGAAGTTGGGAAAGTGTTTTAAATTAGCAGTGCACTGTTGTTGGTCATTTGAAATCCTTGAAAGGATTGGTCCTCTTGCTTATATGATTGCATTGCCTAATTCCTTATGCATTCATAATGTTTTCCATGTGTCATTGATTAAGAATTATGTATCTGATGCTAATCATGTCATTGATTGGAATGTGTTTCAGGTGGAGCCAAAAGGCGGATTTCAAGTGCGACTGGTTTGCATATTGGATGGAAAAAACAAGTAGCTCTAGAATCGAGTCATGGAGTTTGTAAAGGTCCAATGGACCTAGTACATTCCTGAGGATGCAACCTGGGAGTGCAAGGATGCTATGTGAGCAAAGTATCCTCATATTTTTTATGATGTTTGAAAATTTTGTATGTACATGTGTATATGATGCATTGAGGATAGTGCATAAATAAGGGGGAGGGGATTGTAGTGTCCCTAATGCAAAACCCTTTGTAACTATACATATAGGTTGGTGATTCGTTGAAACCAAGTGTAAACATAATATACATTTAGGCTAGTGAGCCATTGGTATTAGGTTTTGATGTTGCACGCATTAAAGTAGTGCACGAAGAAGTGTTATCAAGACAAGATGCGCGCATTTTCATGTGTTGCACACACCTGGGTAAGTGCACATATTGTACTATGTTGCACGCACTTAGGTTAGTGCATGGGAATGGATAGATATGTATGGAGGTCGGAGATCCTGTGTGATTATGAGGACGGTGAGCTTGAACCTAGATAGGCCAGTGCACCTATCCATGTAAACTTAATCATGATTATTAATATAATATTGCATCACTGTGTGTTGATTGACTCAGATAAAAAGACATGGGGGGCATACTCCACTGAAAAAGGTAAAAGGGGGGAATATTTAATAATATTTCTGAAAAATCATTAGGTGGATATATTATTTTATCCTAAGTTCTCGAGGGTAGGGAATGGGTCACCAAGTGGCTTGAAAGATACTTTTGAAGATGACAAGTGTCAAGTGGAAGGCATATGATATATATTATTGGCGTTAGTGTATTTTGGGGAGGATGATTATTTGCATGGGAGATGATCTGGGGTTTGGGGAAAGGAATTCATGTTGCAGGATATCATGTGTAGAAGGGGCCAGACTGTATGGAAAATCCAATTATTACCTTATCTGCAGTGAGAAGCTTGTAAGGAGTTGTGGGGCTACATCCAAAGTTTCACTGTCGAAGAGTTGGGTTGATAGATTGTGAACAGTCTCTTTGGGTGAGATATTGGTTGTTGTGGAGTGGTTTTAAAACCCGTGGGAATACTCTCTAGGTGAGAGTTTTGTTCAGAAATGTTTCCTAGTGCACTTAGCATTAGTCATAGGACTCAGATAATTCTTGTTCAACCTATTTCTCGTAACCCTGGGAAGAGAACTGGGGCAGTCGAAGGAATGTTAAACAAAGAAGGGGAAAACTTCCTTAGGTGTGACTGGTGCATGGGGAATGAGGGACTATGGGATAGATGCAACAATGGGCACCTGGGATTGAGTAATTATGTTGAGTTTCATACCATAGCTTGTCGCTAGAAACCCTTTTTCCCTGGTGGATTTGTGCCCCAGCTCTTGGGTGACCTGTTGCTGAAAGCTTATGAGAAACAATGTTTATGGTTGGGAGGAACGTCTGAGTCAAGGCCATAGTTGGTGACTTTCATTTAAGATAAGTGTTACTTATGTACTTGTCTTGGTTACTACGTGCATTTTTTTCTATGTTTGTGATTAAGGGATTTTCCCCCTATTATCGTGGGTCGTAATCACAATAGAGAAAGACCAAGTGAAAGAGATAATTGTCTCCCCACAGTGACAAGCACACAAAAACTAAGGAAAATAACTACTTTAATTAGGAGAAAGTAGGTTTAGAGAGGAGAAAATAAGGTGCACCTTGTTCTCCCGTTTGATGTTGATCCCTGCTCCAATTCACCGAAGATATCCTGACCTTCTATTGGAATCAACCTGGAAGATAGATACAAAACTAGGGTTGCGATGAAAGTAGTTATACTGTCAAAAGCATGTGCATTTTATATGTCATATTCAAAGTGAACATAAAGATAAATGTACAATGAAGATAAATATAGGGGGAAAACAAACTCTTTTATTACCAACAAGTGGAAAAGGTAAGTTACAACCTAGTCCAGCCTTAGGCACCTTCTTGAAGCCAATTGTCTAGGTTCCTCTGGGAGTCCTCAAGAATCAACTCAACCGATAAAGAATTCTCTCAATGACTCAGATAGGGATAAGGAGACACCCTATAGTCACATAAAAGAAGAAATCAGCTCTGGAAAATAAGTTTCCAGAATAAAGGGGATGTTTCTCAGAGAATGTAAGGAAAGGAGGCTCGCTAGATGCTGGCAGCATAACTTTCCACCAAGGGACTTGTATTTTCTCCTTAGCCCTCCATGGTTTTTTTATATATTCCCAAAGTGGTTTGGGGAGTTGAGTTCTATTGTGTATGGGAAAGGGTCATTGGGAAACGAGCCCAATCGAAAAACCCACCCAAAAACACAAGATTATTTTTTTTTTCACCAAAAATGAGGGCATCTGCGGGTTGCAGTGAAGAAAGTCACGAATGTTTGCGTGTTGCACTAGGGAAACCCACAGATATGCTCTTAAAGAATGCTTTTTAAAGGGTTTTTTAGAGGATTTTTTAGGGAAAAGTCTAGCAAGCATTGGGAAAGGGTTAGTCCATGGAAAAAAAACATAGGTGTGGATTTTTGTGCTATAAACATTTGACATGGGTTAAATTCTTGTATGTGTTGCATATAAGTATTTCTTGTTATTTTGTTAATTTTTGCATGCGCATGTAAGTATAGTTCTCATAGCGTGTAATCATAGTTATGCATGGATATGATCAATGTGGTTAGTCTTGCTTGTTATGTTATCCAGGTAATTTTGGTTATGAGTTGACAAAAAGAGGATTGAGTAGCTGAGTGCATAGGAAGGTAGCCTGTGTGCACTAAGAGACTAGAATTGGTGTGTGCAGACAGAGAAATTAGATTCCACACACATTGAAATATGAGTTGATGCATGATGCCTAGATGGTTGTGCGCAGTTGCACTATGTGGTCTAAATTCTAGTGCGCACAATTGGTGTGTATGATTTTGAGTTATTTCCTCTGCTTAAGTTTGTATTCAAAAGAGAATGTTTCTTCCATTGTTATAAGTTGTGTGGTGCGACTCAAGTTCGGGCTTAGTGCGTTAATTCAATAGATACTCTTTGGATTGTGTTTAAATTAGATTCTGTGCAATTTACTTCTAGAGTAACATTGGCCAGTGGTATGCTAGGAATGTTATAGTTTGGTTGACTTAGTTATCTTGAAGTTGAGGTTGAGTGACGTGGCCCAGTCTGGGGTGACTTGGTACGTTACAAATGATCTTTGTCAGAGTGTTTTACGGAGTAGTATGGCCAACTTGGGTGGTTGGGGATGTTACAAGAGTTCACATCACCCCCCAAATCAATTTTTTGATTTGGAAAAAAGTTGGTTTCTCCTTGATCCATTAAGCTAAGGTAAAAATTGCATGGATGACTCTTCATTTACCTTTATAATGCCTTGATCTAGGCACTTAGCATTCTTGGCTAAAAGATCGGCCTCCCCATTATGATGTCGTAGAATAT
>ML804979.1:168736-193356 GCA_009831015.1 Picea engelmannii | reverse complement strand
GATAGCTAAACATAAAATATTTTCCATTACATTTCTTAGTATTTTCATTGAATTATGGTTAACATTAGGGAGACTCAATGTATTATGTATTTACTTTTGAAATAATGGCTCATGTGTGAACAAGTTGTTATAGGCATGGGTCCACAAGGTACATGGTTGAATAAAATTAGAATTAATGGTGTAGAGAATTTTTATATCCATATCTTGAAGATTTATCATGCCAAGGAGGAATAAATTGACCACCACCAACCATGTAGCCACTTGGGAAAGACAACAAAACATATATTTCATTGTTTTAATTATTGGAAGGTAGATTTCTATGTGCCCAAGTGTGCATATCCATTTTTATTATATATTTAAAGATATCCCATGTATATACCATGGATCTAGGGATCCCAACACCATTATTAATTATCTTAAAAATATTTTGAGCAAGTTATTGTAACCCACGTGACTTGTGGTGTAGTAAGAGCCACCCACAATACTAATCTCTTTTGAAAGAAGTTGGCTAGAGGAAGAAAGCATTGGTGAATGAGGATTCCATTAGAGAATAAGCCAAAGGAATGTAGAAGCCTTCAAGCTTACATCTATATTGATTAACAAGTATGTGGTGAATATTCATTATTTCCATCAGTAATGTGTAGCATCTTGGGTTGATTGAGTTCTTAGTTTCATTGTAATCTCATCTTATCCCACCCATGTACATGTGTTTCTACTACATATTGTCTTTACTTTTTTTCTTTTTCTTCCTCACTCTTTTCCTCTCTCAATTCTCATATATTTTTCTTGCCTTCTTCCCTCCATTCTTTTATATTTTATTTTCTTCTTTATGTCATTCCCTTCCTTATCTTCTTTATGCAATATTATATCCTTTCTCCATCTTCTTTCCACTAAACCATGATCCCTCTTCATCTTAGATCCTTTCCAACCCTTGATTATTCATCATTTATTACCATTTACCTACACTTGGTCCCTTTGATCTTAGGAAAATCCACACTACTCCATGATTTGATGATGGTTGTATTCCTCGATTAATTACTCAAACCATCATCATACAAGAATCACAATTTCATGAATAAAATGTGGAAGTCGTTTCACTGTGGTTATGTTAGGAACTCATTATATCAACCTCATAGATAATGGGGCATTTCATGTTCCCACGATGGTTATGTCAGGATTCCCTTATCATTATACCAAATTTTGAATTAGATGTTTGATTTCATTATTGTTTTAGGCATTTTTGTACTTGCCATAGGATCTTGCGAAGGTCGTATTGCACAACTTAGGAATTGGGCATTTGCAATTTTTTGCTTGTGGATGCATTACATTGAAAAATATACACCTACAAAAATTCACACAATTTCAAATCATTATTTGGAAGAAGTAGCTTGTTGATCATATGCTTGTGACATTTGGGGTTGTTGACCTCATTGAGAACAAATTTGGGATAATCAACTTTTGGTAGAGAAAATGGATATATATTTTAAAACTATTTCTATGGTATATTATCCTATGAATCTAGTTTACAAAAAAAATAGAATCACTTCATTTTGATATCGTACGAGAAAGTTATTCCCTATACACTAGCTTCTTATCCTAAATATGCACTACCAAAATTTTGTTTCCTATGTCGTTCATTTGTTTATTTGACCCAAAAATTATTTATGTTTGAAAACCCCGTTTCTATTGGAGATACCTACATGAATCTAATTTCATTTCCAATTGGAATCAAATCAATCCATCTTCAAACAAAAATGTTATACCCAAAATTGTGATTGTTGGCCTAGGCTAGAAATCAAAATTAGCTTTGTCATATAGGTTGTTCTTCAACATGTTTGACACATCATTTCAAATAAATTTTAAGACCCATTTTCACTAGTGATAGCCCCGTGAATCTACTTTAATTTGTATTTGGAATCACTCCAATCAGACAACAAAAAAATATTTTATCAACAAAATATTGTTGGGTAGTCTAGGATGGCCACCACTCCTCAACAGGTAAAAAGATGAAATTTTCTTTGTTTATTATAGATCTATTTTATATGCACTATTCATAATTATTTTTATATTTCTTGGAAGAATAAAGTCTATATACCTATCTTCTTCCATGATCTCACCTTTTATTGTAGATAAATAAAAGGTTTTTGTATATCAAATAAGGATCATGGAAGTCAATCCATGAAGAGTAATTTTTGAAGACCAATATTTTTGAAAAGATCCTATCACCATGACAACTAAACAAAATAAAGTGTGACACCATATGATGTTGAATAATCAATTTTTTAAATTCAAGTTCCTATGAGATTTCTATAAAAGTGTTCCAGTGGATAAACACAACCTTTCATAAAGTTGTAGATGGATAGAGTACAAGACAAATAAAGAATTGATTTGAAGATCATGTGAAGACCTACATTGAAAAATTCAAGATAAGTCCCATAGAATATTCATCATCCTTGTTACTTACCACCATTCATCACACTAATTTACTATCACCAGGTTGCAAACTAAGATTACCCTATATACGCTACGATTGATTTAACAACATGTGTGCATACACTATTATCCTTAAAGCAACATGCATACATACACCACTGCCCCATTTACAAAGTGCATATGCCTTCAAAATTTGTAACCACTGCTATCAAATCATAACTTCAGCCTACTTCTTTCCTCCAAAAAAATTCCCAGTGCATTACTACCTGCTCCACCTACTCCTAACCCACCCAATAAAGTAACTTGGCCCACTTACAAGGTTGATCTACCTTTCTGGTTTCAATGTTGAATAAAGGTTTCCTATAATTTGTTGCTATCAATCCATCAAAGTTTTTCTCACTACCTTCCTGCTACTAATCTTATCTAACACAGTTCCTCCATGTTCAACAATTAATAGTGTATTACAAATCTTGTAGTATGTATCTTTTCTTAATAGTACTTTGAACACAGATCCACCATTTATATAGAGGCAACAAAATAACAAAGTTCTAAGAAATATATTGTTGTTGTTACAAAAGAACTAGTACTAATAATCTCGGTGGTTGTCACATAAGAACCAACTACCAAGAGAAGCTTATCAAGGAGAATAAATATGTGTTTTCACACAAGAACCAATGCCTACAAGACTAAGGTTTCCACACAAGAACCAACGCCTACAAGCCTAAGGTTTCCATAGAAGAACTATCCTTAGAAGGCCCTACTATTTCCACACAAGAACCAACAATCGATGCATCGGTGGTATTTGATCAAAGATTCATGAAGATCTCTTAGAACCAAAAGGAAATTTTGTTGATTGTCCTCAACAAAAATGATAACTTGATAGAGAAAATCATATACTTGTTGCAAAGTTCATGGACTTCTTAGGTAGGTGTAGGTATGCTTCTTCTTCCTATTTGTTTATTTGATTCATTGAATGTTATGTATTTGTATATGAAAAATAACTTAAGTCTCTTTTATTTATTTTCTATCCTACTCCTTTATCATTTTCTATTTTTCTGAGGATGGAAAAAATTTTCAGTTTGGGGGGAGAATACCATCACCTTTACCTTTCATGACCACACCATCAATTTTCATGCCCATACCATCGGGCCTACACTTGTTCAATTCAAAATTTTCACCACTCCATCTTAACCATGACATCATCTAGTTATTCTACTTCCAACACCTCATTAAATATAAAAAAAAATGAGAAAGACACTAGTATTTCTACATCAAGCATTGATACTACTACACAAGAACCAACATTAGGAAGCCCTATTGTTGCTCCATGAGAACCTAAAATAGAAGGCCTTTTTGTTGCTACAAAAGAACCAATAGTAAGAGTGGAAGATGACACTGTTGTTTCTCCACAAGAACCAACAACAGAAAAAATAGCTTACATGGATAATCCAAAGAAACTACTGGAAAAGAAAAATATGTTGTCATAAAATAGGGAAGAAATCATTTAGAGATAAGAGTTCTTTGATTCATTTCCATAGTTCAATGATGCATATATTGGTTCACATCTTCAAAGCTATTATGAGTTACATCTAAATCTAATACATCGAGTCCATACATTCTTAAGGATGGAAGAAAATAATTGTTTTGAGGTCTCCTAGCAATAAGAAGGGGTTGAGGTATATTTTCAGTTGAACATATATGTTATGGAAACGTTTATAACAATTGAAAGAAACAAGGTTTCCAACAACAACCTCATAGTCAATCTTGTAGTAGTTTTCTACATAATCAGGCTTATAACAAATTGATGCAGAATTGCAGTTGCTATAGAATCCATGTAACAGATTGTTGTAGAATCCCTATAGTACATTGTTGCAGAACCACTTAAATATGTTGTTGTTGAAGAATTTGAGGAATGGGTCAAGTATCATTTCAAGTGATTTCAAAATGTGATTGAGCAAGAAATTGATGCATTTTATCAACATAATTTTTCATTGGATAATAAAGGAAATCACAACGGTATTGACGACATTATTGGTTGGTATGCACTAAAAAAAGAAGAAGGCATCATTCAATATTGTCCTTACAACTTCGTTGATACAAAGGTACATGGTCAAGCATGAGGATATATATTGGTTGGTATGCATTGAAAAAAAAGGCATCATTCAGTATGTGTCCTTACAACTTGATTGATACAGAGGTACATGGTTTTATGAGGACATGCAACATATTCAGTTTGGGGGAGATGATGAGTTGCAAAATTATCATCTTTTGACATCTTATTTTTCCTTATTTTTAATCCCTTTTCATTTATCTGCAACCTTATATTATCCCATTTTTATGATCATATGTGAGATCTAGGCTCAAAGTATTTTCCATTACATTTCTTAGTATTTTCATTGAATTATAATTAACATTAGTTATAATTAGTGTATTATGTACGTACTTTTGAAATAATGGCTCATGTGTGAACAAGTTGTTATAGGAATGGGTCCACAAAGTACAAGGTTGAAGAAAAATTGAATTAATGGTACTGAACATTTGTAGATCCATGTGTTGAAGATTTAATATGAAATGGAGGAGGGAATCGACCACCACCAATCATGTAGCCACTTGGGGAAGACAACAAAACATATATTTCATGGTATTAATTATTGGAAGGAATATTTCTATGTGCCCAAGTGTGCTTATCCATTTTTATTATAGATTTAAAGATATCCCATGTATATATCATGGATCTAGGGAGCCCAATACCATTATTAACTATTTTAAACATATTTTGAACAAATTATTGTAACCCACATGACTTATTTCGAATTTGATAAGTAGTGGCATTCCAAAATATGCAGAGAGTTAACATGAATCTTGGAACTAATTATGAATTGTTGTAATCACTTGAGAATATTATATCCTTAAGTGGATCTATATTTAGATATTTTTTGCAACTGTTTGAGAATATATTATCTTCAAGTGGATCTATATTTATATATTTGTTCTAACCATTTGAGATTATCTTATCCTCAAGTGGATCTATATTTAAATATTTATTTCAAGCAACCTTATGTATAAAAGAGAGTACCATCTCCATTCCAAAGAAACTACTAGAAAATAAAAATATGTTGTCATACAACAGGGAAGAAATCATTTAGAGATATGAGTTCTTTGATTCATTTCCATAGTTCACTGATGCATATATTGGTTCACATCTACAAAGCTATTATTAGTTACAAGTGAATCTAATACCTTGAGTCCATACATTCATAAGGATGGAAGAAAATGTTTTTTTTTTCCAGGTCTCTTAGCAATCAGAAGGGTTTGAGGTATATTTTCAGTTGAACATATATGTTATGGAAACCTTCATAACAATTGCAAGAAACGAGGTTTCCATAAACAACCTCATACTCAATCTTGTAGCAGATTTCTACGAAATCAAGCTTGTAATAAATTGTTGCAGAATTCTAGTTGCTACAGAATCCCTGTAGTAGATTGTTGTAGAATCCCTATAGTAGATTGTTGCATAACCGTTTAAAGATGTTATTGTTGAAGAATTTGAGGAATGGGTCAGCTATCATTTGAAGTGATTTCAAAATGTTATTGGGAAAGGAATTATTGCATTTCATCAGCATAATTTTCCGTTGGAAAATAAAGGAAATTGCAAGGGTATTCACAACATTATTGGTTGGTATGAACTGAAAAAAAAAAAGACGGCATAATTCAGTATTGTCCTTACAAATTGGTTGATACAAAGGTACATGGTCAAGCATGATGATATATATTGGTTGGTATGCATTGAAAAAAGGCATCATTTAGTATGTGTCCTTACAACTTGATTGATACAGAGGTACATGGTTGCATGAGGACACGCAACACATTCAATTTGGGGGAGATGATGAGTCACAAAATTATCATCTTTTGACATCTTATTTTCCTTATTTTTAATCCCTTTTCGTTTACCCATAACCTTATATTAGCCCATTTTTATTCTCATATGTGAGATATAGGCTCAAAGTATTTTCCATTACGTTTTTTAGTATTTTCATTGAATTATGCTTTACATTAGGGATAATTAGTGTATTATGTATTTACTTTTGAAATAATGGCTCATGTGTGAACAAGTTTTTATAGTAATGGGTCCACAAAGTACAAGGTTGAAGAAAATTTGAATTAATGGTGCAACGAATTTGTAGCCACTTGGGGAAGACAACAAAACAAATACTCCATGGTTTTAATTATTGGAAGGCGGATTTCTATGTGCTTATGTGTGAATATCTGTTTTTATTATAGATTTAAAGGGATCCCATGTACATATCATGGATCATGGACAATAGAAAAAGGTCCAACAAGTATGAGATCATTCTTTCTAGTTCCCAATTCATTTCTATAAATTCTATTTGATACCATATATATAATCACATCTCTTATGGTGATCTTATGCATAGGAATGGCAGAAATTATACTCTTCACATTTGACATTTACCTGAGCTAAAAATATGGTTGATTTTTAGTTAAAATTAATAGTTCCAAACTAATATTAGTGGTGGTTGTATATCATTACCCATGCCAGCTATGATGTTGGATTAATATTCACTCAATGTGCGGCATTAAAACTAATGTAAGTTCATTCCTTATTGATTTTTCTTTTCCTTCATTGATAACCAATATGTTATTTAATAAACAAGAAACATGCATGCATAAAAATAACTCATGCAATTATCAAGAACATGTTAAATAATTACAAGGAAGTGCCAAATGCAGCTTATAACAATAGCATGCATGTTATAAACTCAACACAAAGATAATTACACAACGAAAACATAATTTACAAGAAACACAAAGAACTTATCTTTTAAAGAAAAATTTACCAACTGATTGTAGAGATCATAAATTCCACCCAAACTTAGGCTTTGTTGCACATAAAATATCTACAACAGGTCGCCCTCAAGCCAAGACTATGAATCTACAAGGACAGGTTCCTAGGATAACTCTAAGTTTCACACACCAGTCAACTATCAAGCTCTCATAATTATCTCAACCACACAACAAAACCTAGTTTTCCATCACTATTTCCCCCTCAGCTTGCACAACCCAAAGAAATAAGCCCCCTTCTCTACAATGTAGTCCCTCAGGTTGTTCCATTTCTTTCCAGGGCTCCAGGGCTAATAGTTAGGAAAATATCAATACTGGAAACTCCAAGGATTTTCAGTTGTGGATGATTCTTTAACAACTGCCATCATTCTCTTGCACATAAACATTAATTTCTTGCTGAAATAACCAATAATTACCTACGAGCAACTAGAAATGTTTCTATACATCCAACAATTTTTTCCATGTCCAAAACAAGAACAAGAGCTAGAAAGAATGAATGAAGGACAATGAATGACCAATCGTTAAGGAACCCCCCAACAACAAAAAGCATGGTTTATATAATTACATGTGATAATTCACCATGTGGTCTCCCCAAATCATGTTTCCCAACTAATCCAAGATGGGTGGGTAAAATATAATAAAATGGCTTAGCCCCTTTAGCTCCCTCTCTGAACCAAAATGGATCGAGGAAGGCCTAAAAATCAAAGTTCTTGGAATCAGACGAAACCAACACCATTGCGTCTGTATCGTCGCACTGATTCCTACCATATAGTGTTTTCCTCAAACATACATCGTATGCGAAAGTTATCGTGTTCTAATAAAATTCCCAAATAGGCAAAAAGACAACTGGTCAAAGTCAATGTTGGCGTTAGCAGCACAACATGTGACATCAACATGACGTCATCATGTTGATGTGGCATCACCAGGAGGTGACACGTGTCACTTGGATTCGACACTTTCGGGATGATTTGGAATTGTACGGATATGACACGTGTCACTGTATGGATGACACGTGGAAGTCCATACGTGACATGGCCCAATGACAGGCTGACACGTGGCTGTACGGATGACAATTGGGTTGTACACATGTTGACGTGGAAGGATGACAGTGTAGTACGAACGTGACATGGCACAACACATGGTTGTACGGAAGATGATGTGGCAAGTGATTGGGTAGGTGACAGGGTTGTATGAAAGATGACGTGGCAGCTGACTGGGTTGTACAACGGTGACGTGGCAGGTTGATTGGACGTTGAATGTGTTGTTGACTATGTGGTATGGACCAATCACAGGGCGACATGTGGCCCAATCAGAGGGCACCATGTGGCACCCCATATTTTTCCTATGTCAGCTAAAAAGTTTGTTATAACGTTCTGGGGATTCAAATCCCCAACCTCCACGGGTGCCAACGACCCAACTCCCCAGGCTAACCGGAATGGTGGACGATGTTTCTTGTTAGAAACTGGGCGGAAATGATATTTAAGTTGACATTTGGAAAGGTTTGGGGTAAAGCCTCGGTCGGCGGGGCCAACCCCGTCCGACCAGGGGCTAACAACAGGGTAGTTGGGGGCACGTGAGAGCCAGGGCGTGGTCAGTTGGCCATGCGCATAGAACCAGGACCTAATGACCAGGGATCAACAATTAGCGCCTAGCCCGAGGCCACATGGCATCACTCATATGACCAGGGGCCCTGGTAAAGGGGGATGACATGCCCATATGTGAAATTTTGGTTTTTTAACTTTATATTATAATTTTTATTGAGATTTTAGCCTGATTTTGGCAGATTTGGATCATTTTGGGGAGATCTGGAGCGCTTTTTAAGGCCGAATATTGGGAGGAAGTTGGGATGTTGTTCCCAACTTCAAACCTATATAAACTAGAGGTTCTTCACAGCCTTAAGGAGGTTCATAAGATGAGAAATGTTATATAATTGTGAATCCAAAGTCAGTTTTATGCAGGGAATCCATTGAGGAGAGGAACTTTGCAGGCCAATTCCAAGAGCTTCGCTCAACTGTTTTAAGTGCCGTCAGATGTGTTGGGTTTTTGAGTTCTAGAAGAACATAGTCAGACTAGTTTGTAATCCATTTGAAACCTTTCTAATGTACTTTTGAAGCTTTTAAGAGAAATAAGAAAGCCTCACCCACTGAGACAAAGGCCCAGAGACGTAGGTGATATTTCCGAACTCCGTTAACATTTTGTTGTTATGGTTTGTTTATTCTTTGTGCTTACTTTTAGATCTGCATATCTTATTATGGATTCCATTTTATATCATTAATTCTTCCTCTTTCTTCAATTCCTAAATGATTAATGAACTCATGCTTTAAAACTTAACCATAGTCTTTAAAAGATCTTTTCAGATCAAGTGGTATCAGAGCAAGTTGACGGTTGGTTTTTGAGTTTGCATGATTACCAGGGAAAAGCGAAATCGTGGTGAAGGTAATTTTGTTAAAGAGAATCCTAAGATTGGGTCGAGAAAGAGAACTTTTCAAAGTGAGAAGATGACATCTTAAGAGGGACTTTCTCATGACGAGATAGAGTTTTGAAAGACCTTCTTTGTCATTTTGGAGATGGTAAAGGTGTTATATGATGATTACTTGGAGCAGAAAAGACTAATTCTAGGTGAATATTCAAAGGCCAAAAGTGAAGAAGGAAAGGATCCTCCTAAACCTCCTCCTTCACCTCCTTATTCTCCATCAACTTCTTCTTCTTCAAGTACAAGTTCCAAATCCACCGCAATAAAACATTCCCATAAACATAAACATGATATGCCTTTACTTAATCTTGATGTGAAGTTTGAATTACCCATGTATGATGGTGAAGTCAATGCATAGAGGCTTGATAACGAGGTCATATAGATGGAAGTTTATTGAAGTTTGCAACAAATCAAGGATGAGGCAACTCAAATCAAATTGGCATTGCTTCGACTTGCAGGCACAACACTCATCTGGTGGAAAAGCAAGTTGCAAAATGGCAAGCAACAAGTGGGTAACGTATTTCCATCATGGGTTTTGTTTCTGCACTTAGAAAACAATTTTATCATTTGGGTTATAAAGAGAAGGATTTAATTGAATGGAAAGGTCTTAAACTAAGAAAGGGACAAACAATGCAAGAATACACAAATGAATTTTGTAAGATGGAATTGATGTTAGACATTCCTTTACATACCCAAGAAACTCTTATGAAGTATATAGGAGGTTTACCTGCACAGATTCATAACAATGTATTTGTGTTTGGATCTACTAATCTTGATGAGGTTTATGTTCAAGAAACATACATTGAGGCAAGGAAAACATGAGTTGGTGTATCAGGGGAATCATCTTCTAGAAAAGAGGACAAAAGGAAGCAGAATGGAAAGAAAGCAAATTCAGTGACAAGAAAGGAAGAGAATCTCTCTTGCAAGCATTGCAAGAAAGAAAGGCATGACGATGACCATTGTTGGCAATTGCATCTAGAGAAGAGATCAAAGTGGTTCAAAGAAAGAAAAGGGAGGCAAACAATTGCAATGACAACACGGCCAACAGACTTGGGATCAGATTCAGGTGATGAGTTTAAAATTACAGTAGTTGGTTTGACATGTAAAATTGGTGATGGATATGACTCTAGAAGTAAATTGTTTCACTTAAGGGTCATAATGAAGCATACTAAGGTCGACACATTGATAGATAGTGGATCTCAATCTAACTTGATTTCAAAGGAAGTGGTTAAACAATTGGGATTAAACCTTACTCACTTAAATGGATAAGCAACAATCATAAATTTCACATAACAAAGCAATGCACTTTAAAGTTTGCAATTTCATCAAAGTTTGTGGATGAGGTAACATGTGATGTGGTGCCACTCAATGAATGTGGAATGGTCTTAGGAAATCCTTATTTGTATGATCGCAAAGCAGTCTTCTATAAGGAACATAATCAATATCACTTAATCAAAGAAGACAATGAATATGTTGTAAATGCTCATCACTTAAACGCAAATCAATGTCTTCAAACAATGGAACAATTAGGGAAGGAAGTTCATGCAAGTAACACACCTATAATTGTGCCAAATCAAGGAATTGATCTTAAGCAAGAACATGAGATGATTGTAGAATGGAAGTTCAATCATACTTTGCTTCAAGATAAGTTGATGTCGTGCAAGTACTACAAACATATTAGCTCATTTGCAGTCATATTTCTGATGTTATCATTGATAATGTTGTCAACATGGATGGAAATGGCTTCAATAAGATGTGACAGAGTACTAGTGGCTAACAATATGTTGTCATTTGTCATGGTTGTTTTGCAATTGATATTGATGAACTAGGTACACAGGACAGAGTTTAAAGACAAAGAACAAGTGGGGTGGCCTATCCCGCACTTGATGATTGGTTAGTATCCTTTTGGAGGACCAAAAGGTCTTAGTGGGGAGGCGTGATCCAAAATGGATCCAGGAAGGCATAAAAATCAAATTTCTCAGAATCAGAGGAAACCAGTGTCATTGTGTCTGTCTCATTGTGTTGATTTCAGCCATATGATTTTTTCCTCAAACAGACACCGTATGCGAAATTTCTCACATTCTGATCAAATTCCCAAACAAGCAAAAAGTCAACTGGTGGTCAAAGTCAATGTTGACGTCAGCAATACAACAGGTGACGTCAACATGATGTCATGTTGATGTGGCATCACCAGGAGGTGAGATGTGTCACTCAAATTTGGCACTTTCAAGATGAGTTGGAACTATACGGATTTAACATGTGTCACTGTATGGATGACAGGTGGAAATCCATAAATGACGTGGCCCAATGACAGGCTGACACGTGGCTGTACAGAGGACAACTGGGCCATAAATATGCTGACGTAGAAGGGTGACTATGAAGTACGAACATGACATGGAATGACACGTGGCTGTACGACAGATGATGTGTCAAGTGACTAGGCAAGTGACAGGGTTGTACGAAAGATGATGTGGAAGCTAACTGGGTTGTACGATGGTGATGTGGCAGGATGAATGGACGCTAACTGTGTGGTACAAACCAATCATAGGGAGACATGTGGCCCAATTAGAGGGCACCACGTGGCACCCCAAATTTTTCCTATGTCGATTAAAAAGTTTGTTATAACGTTCAGGGGATTCGAACCCCCGTCCTCCACAGGTGCCAATGACCTAACTCCCCGGGATAACCGGAATGAAGGACAATGTTTCTTGTTAGAAATTGGGTGGAAATTCTATTTAAGTTAACATTTGGAAAGGTTTGGGGTAAATCCCCAGTCGGCAAGGGCCAACCCCGTCCAACCAGGGGCTAACGACAAGGTAGTTGCGGGCATGTGGGAGCCAAGGCACGATCTTATGTGATCCAAATTTATGCAGGAACACAACAAAATACAAAAATAACCATGAATACAAAGATGCAGCGGAAATAACAATTCATTTCATTAATATCAAAGAGCTGAAATTTGTTTACAGACAGAATAGAAATAAACTAGCTAGGACATTGGTAGCTTATCTCTGAGAAGAGATGTGGCAGCTACAGGCCTCTGAAATCTGTGTTACAATGAGGCTCGAAGGCCTATATATTATTGAGAAACAATGGAAACCCTAAACATCCAAAAACCTAACCCTAGGAGATGAAACGCCAAAATATGGGCCCCATCGAGGTAAATTGATACATCAATTTCTCGAGGTCGTAACTTTGGCATACTATCTCCGTTTGACGCATATGATACATCGTTAGAAATATCTATCTGAGGAATACAACTATTGACAATGAATATCATGGTCTAGAATGACCCAATATTCTTCGACCAGACCATGCCCAAAAAATGTCATTTAGGGCCTCAAAACGGCTCCGGAAGTTCAGGACTCGAAAAACTGCCAAAAATAGTGAATTGTGCTACAATTAAGGAAAATGAAAAACTGAAAGAAACAATGGTGGGGGTCCAAGTGGAATAGGTGGGTGGCCACCAATATCCACTTGGATCATTCCTCCCCCCTTTGGTAGCAATGGTCCCCATTGCATTGAGTTCCTCCATGAGATCAGGAAACTTCTGTTGAACTTGGTCCCTAATGAGCCACTTGCCCTAGTGAAGGAGTTGGCCTGATTTGACAACTCGATATAGTTGGATCCTCTACTGGTGGGTGTTCTTGATTTGTGTGTCCATAATCCTATCAGTTGTGGCTTGTTCCATGTAGTCTGGTTTTAAATCTGTTGGTGTGAGTTGTTCTGCCATGACGGATGTGTCCAGTAGAGGTGGAAAGTAAGGTTGAAGGCAATCCACATTGAACATTGGGTGGAGACCAAGGAATGGTGGGATACTGAGCTCTAAGGAATTGTCCCCTACAAACTTGGTGATGGTGTATGGCCCATATCAGAGTGGGCGAAGCTTGCGGTGGGGTCCAATGAGGCGCTCCTTCTGCAAATGTAGCCACACTTTGTCTCTCACCTTGAAGTTGTGTTGCACCTGATGTTGATCATGCCACTGCTTGTACTTAGAATTGCCTCTGTCCAATATGTCATGAACCTATAAGAAAATGTGCTAAATGCGCTCAATGAAGTTGTTCACCTTGGCAACTTCAGACTGGACATGAGCCGAATCAGCTTGAGTAGCTGCAAACGGTATAGCTACGTCAATGGGACATAGTGGCTAGAATCCCAAACCCACCTGAAAGGGGTTGTGGTCAGTTGAGTTGTGGACGACCCGGTTATAGCTATGTTGTACATAGGGGAGGCTCTCATCCCATGTGCATGGATGCTTTGAGTTTTACATGCACAAAATGTGTACGATCATCCTGTTGACGACCTCTGTATGGTCATCAGTTTGGGGATGGAAATTTGTGGACTTGGTGATCTTGGTGTCCAGCATTGACCAAAAACTGGACCAAAATGTACTGAGGAACCTGTAGTCCCGATATAAGATGATAGACTGTGGGATCCCAAAGTGTACCCACGCTCGTTCAAAGAAGAGTTTAGTAGTGGCTTGTGCTGTGATATTCTTCTTTCATGCCACTATAATGGCCATCTTCAAGAATCTGTCGACGACCATGAAAACACAGTCTTTTCCATGCTTAGTAGAAGGAAGGCATGACGTGTAATCCATGGGGATGGATTCCCAAGGTCGACTAGGGGTAGGAAAAGAAGTATATAGGCCTTGCTTCTTGATGGTCGGTTTGGAAATGGCGCAGGCATTGCAATATTTGATGTACTTCCCAACATCCTATCGAAGGTTTGGCTAATAGAAATACTTCTGCAGTACTTCCACTATTTTATCGACCCCAAAATTCCCAGGGACCTGACTATAGTGAGCTTCCCAAATCATCTTGGCACGCTTGCTTGAAGGAACACAAAGGTGTCCCAGGTGACATAGTAGTGTATCTTGGAGGTGAAAATTTGGAACTTGGTTACCCTCCAAGAGTGTCTTGTATGTGTGGCCGAAATCTGGATCGCTCTTATAGAACAAATTCGTCAACTCATGCACATCTTGATCCCTTTATTTCCGCAGCGTAGTCCATTGTATGTACTTGTCCTCATAGATCCCCATGGAATAATATTGTTCCTTTATGGCATCTTGGAAAGAATTCCAAGTGGGTATGACTGAGAACAAAGAGTGTTCCTCCTCATCCTTTTTATCACAGTAGGTTTCCCACCAGTCCTCGACATGGGCGGCGGCTTTGAGCAGTGAAAAAATAATCTTCTACCAGTCGGAAAAGTCATGAACCGAGAAATATCCTTCTAAGAGATTCAACCATCTATCTATGATGTCTGCATCTATTTGGGCATCGAATATGGGAATTTCAAAGTTTACTTGTACCTTAAAAGGGGTTGCACCTCCAGAGTGGTTGCTGGATGCAGATGTGCCGCCAGTGGGCAATCATTGAAGGCTCTGGGCGAAGTTATCCATCATTGCGTTCCTTTGTTTCTCAAGGGCCTCCTCGAGCAATATTTTGATAGGATCTCCTGCTCCCTCGTCTTTATTTTCGTCCCCCATGGGCGGCCATTGAGGTTTGCGAGGCTGATCTTGCAAAGGTTCAACCAGATCGATCCCTAACTCCTTATACCTCGACCTCGTTGGGGACATGAAAAGAATGATCAAGAAAGAGCAAACCGCTCTGATACCACTGATCCTAATTTATGCAAGAACACAACAAAATACACAAATAACCATGAATACAAAGATGCAACGGAAATAACACTTCACTTCATTAATATCAAAGAACTGAGATTTGTTTACAAACATAATAGAAATAAACTAGCTAGGGTGTTGGTAGCTTATCTTTGAGAAGAGATGTGGCAGCTACAGGCCTTTGAACTCTATGTTACATTGAGGCTCGAAGGCCTATATATTATTGAGAAACAATGGAAACCCTAAACATCCAAAAACCTGACCCTAGGAGATGAAACGCCAAAATATGGGCCTCGTTGGGGTAAATTGGTACATCAATTTCTCGGGGTCGTAACTTTGGCATACTATCTTCGTTTGACGCATATGATACATCGTTAGAAAGGTATATCTGAGGACTACAACCACTGACAACGAATATCATGGTACAAACCAAATTAATATTCATCGTTCGGTCCATGCCCAAAAAACATTGTTTAGGGCCTCAAAACGGATCTGGAAGTTCAGGACCTGAAAAACTGCCAAAAATAGTAAATTGTGCTACAATTAAGGAAACTAAAAGAAACGATGGTGGGGGTCCGAGTGGAATAGGCGGGTGGCCACCAATATCCACCTGGATCAATATGGTCATGCGCATAAAACCATGACCTAACGACCAGGGCCCAACAGTTAGCGCCCGACCCGAGGCCATATGGAAACACTCATATGAATAGGGGCTCGGGTAAAGGGGGTTGGTGTGCCCATATGTGCAAATTTTGTTTTTTAACTTTATATTATAATTTTTATTGAGATTTTAGCCTGATTTAGGGAGATTTTGATAATTTTTGGGAAATCTGGAGCCCTTTTTGAGGCCAGATCTTGGGACGAAGTTGGGAGGTTGTTGCCAACTTCAAACCTATATAAACCAGAGTTTCTTCACAACCTTAAGGAGGTTCAGAAGATGATAAATGCTATATAATTGTGAAGCCAAAGTCAGTTTTATGCAGGGAAGCCATTGAGGAGAGGAACTTTGCAGGCCAATTCTGGGAGCTTCGCTTAATCATTTTTAGTGTCGTCAAATGTGTTGGGCTCTTGAGGTCTAGAAAAACACAACCAGAACAATTTTTAATCCATTTGAAACCTTTATGATGTATTTTTGAAGCTTTGAATATAAATAAGAAAGCCTCACCCACTGAGACACAGGCCCGAAGACGTATGTGATATTGTCAAACTCCATTAACATTTTTCCTCTATGGTTTGTTATTTCTTTGTGCTTACTTTGAGATATGCATATCTTATTATGGCTGCCATGTTATATCATTAATTCTTCCTCTTTCTTCAATTCCTAAATGGTTAATGAACTCATGCTTTAAAACTTAACCATAGTCTTTAAAAGATCTTTTTGGATCACTCTCTCAAGGAATTATAGCCCCCTATAAATATGTCCTTGTTCATCTTGCAATCAACAATGCATTTTTATTATTAATATTCAAAGTATTACATTGCTAGTATCTCTAACCTTTCAAATTTATAAACACTTTGACCTTTCATCAAATAAATAAAAATACATTATTAATATGGATACTCAAAACTAGGGTATTACATAAGCACAAGTGACGATATCTCAACATACACATAAATATAAGAAAATGAAATATTTCCATACACAACACATCACACATGTTCTCTTTAGTTCGACCCCTAAGGTTATCTTATATAACACCTAGATGTAACCAACTCCCTTGAAATGAAAAATATGAGGTCCACTTAGGTTTGTGAGGAAATGTTACTTTGTTCTAAACACCAATCAACTACTTCATTATAACTTCCCAACTAGTCAAATACCCAATCGACCACCTAGTTGACTCTCCTAGTCAATTAGTGATCACCAACTAACTATCTCTAGAGGATCCAATGGTGTGATGAACCTACTTAGACTACTATTCCAACACACCAACATTAGCACAATGCTCTGGAGATTCAGGAGGTTAAATTACTTCTATACACCCTCCCATAATTATAGTTTCCTAAAGCCTAAGCATATCCTAATGTTTCACAAACTTATATTTTGATAAAATCTTATAAAAATATATTAGCAACCTAAGCATTTGTACTACAATAAACAAGATTCAAAATATTATGTTGTACCAATGGCCTCAAGTAATGAGCATGAAGTTCCATATGTTTCATCTTACTATGTGTAACATGATTCTCTAGAACGTGTATCACACTTTGGTTGTCACAATATACTAGAATCAATGTCTCGATTAGAAAACCATGTTTTCCTATGAGATGTCAATTCCATATAGTTGTTATGCCAGCGTGCACTACACCACAATATTTGATTTATGTGATAACATAACTACCAACTTAACCAAAACTCTCCATAGTTCTCATTTTTTTAGAGGTCGCATTTAGTGGCTATTTTTACTCCCATTTCAAAAAATGGTGCTACCGGTAGCACCTTTTTGTTTTTAGAGTTAAAATTATAAAAAATTCACTCTTTTGTTTTTAGAGTTAAAATTAAAAAAAATTACAATCGTCATCTATAGAGTTACAAAAAAAAACATTAAAATCAACTCTCGAAACAAAAGGTTGTTCTCACAACATCATCCTTTTTTTTCGGGGTTAAAATTACAACTTGGTTGAAATCATGATCTCGACAGCCAGTACCATTTCGAACAAAAACCTTAAAATTGAACCTCAAAACTAAAAGTGGTGCTAATAGTAGCACCCCCTTTTCTTTGAGGTCAACATTATAACTAGCTTAAAACTGTGGCCTTGACAATTGATGTCGTTGTGAACCAAAACCACAAAATCAATTCCCCCCACTCCCCCACCCCCTTATTTGAAAATTCAAGTGAAATGGTGAGGCAATCATCGAGGAGAGGGAGGTCAATAAGTTAGTTTTTATTTTTTTAAATATTCAATTTTTTTAACTTTTACATTCTTTATTTTTATTTTTATTTTTATTTTTCAATATCATTTTAAAGGTTTTTAAATTTTCATTCGTTTTTAATGTATAAAATCATTTTGTTTTGTATTTTTATAAATTAGCTTATTTTTTGTTTATTATTAATTTTGTTTTAAACTTTCTAATATATTTTATAAAGTTTTTTTTTTTATTATTTTTTTAATTTATAAAATTTAATTGATTTCATGTAGTATTTTTTGTTTTTGTTTTTTAAGTGTTTTTTTAGTTGTATTTTTATTTAAAATAGATTAATGACTTACTCTACACAGTTAATCCCAAAAAATGATATCTAATATGTTGTACTACAGAAGCCCCTCTATGCTTAAATAATAAGAGTGAAGGGAGCTCTAACTGGATAGTTCATAGGGCACAATACTTGCTAAGGTTTTGCAAAATAGGTAGCAAGCTAAGTGGGCTTGATTGTGGGGAAAAAACCATATTTAAGCGCACTTGATCCAGAGGCGTCTTGGGATGGTGACTAAATGGGAAGTCCTAGTTACTAGGTGCAAGCCCTGGAAGTGATGATTGATGATATGTGATTCATTTCGTTGGTTTCAATCCCTCTTCTTCACCCCTATGAGCATCACCTGATGCAATGAGTGCTAAGTGGACTATTAAAATCATGAGAATTATTGATCAGTTGAGACTAATACTCATGGATATGGATCATAGATTAATGACTTACTCTACATAGTTAATCCCAAAAAATGATATCTAATATGTTGCACCGCGGAAGCCCCTCTATGATTAAATAATAAGAGTGAAGGGAGCTCTAAATGGATATTTCATAAGGCACAATACTTGCTAAGGTTTTGCAAATGGGGTAGCAAGCTAAGTGGGCTTGATTGTGGGGAAAAATCCATAGTTAAGTGCACTTGAGCCTGAGGCGTCTTGGGATGGGTGACCACCTGGGAAGTCCTGGCTATTGGGTGCAAGCCCTCGAAGTGATGATTGATGCTATGTGATTCATTTCCCTAGTTCCAATCCCTCTTCTTCACCCCTATGACCATCACCCAATGCAATGAGTGCTAAGTGGACTATTAAAATCATGAGAATTATTGGTCAGTTTAATACTCATGGATATGGGTCATAGATTAATGACTTACTCTACACAGTAAATCCCCAAAAATGATATCTAATATGTTGCATCGCGTAAGCTCCTCTATGCTTAAATAATAAGAGTGAAGGGAGCTCTAACTGGATAGTTCATAAGGCACAATACTTGCTAAGTTTTTGCAAATGGGATAACAAGCTAACTGGGCTTGATTGTGGGGAAAACTCCACAATTAAGCGCACTTGGGCTAGAGGCATTTTGGGATGGGCGACCACCTGGGAAGTCTTGGTTACCGAGTGCAAGCCCTGGAAGTGATGATTGATGCTATGTGATTCATTTCGTTGGTTTCAATCCCTCTTCTTCACCCCTGTGAGCATCACCCAATGCAATGAGTGCTAAGTGGACTATTAAAATCATGTGAATCATTGGTCAGTTCCGACTAATACTCATGGATATGGGTCATAGATTAATGACTTACTCTACGCAGTTAATCCCCAAAAAATGATATCTAAGATTTTTTTTAGTTATTGTGTATTTTCTTTTAAAATTTTCATGTGTGTATTTCCCTCTTTTTTGGTTGTTTTCTATATACATTTGTTTTTAATTAACTAATTCAATTTTTTTTATGATTTTTTTTATATTGATGTTGGTTTTGTAAACCATGGTTTCAAAATGTTGCAATTTTAAGCTTAAAACAGAAAATGAATATGTTATTTGTAGCAATACATTTCAATTCAAAGGATGATTTTGAGGTTTTGGTTTGTAACATTAATAGTTATCAAGGCCACAAATTCAAACAAGTTGTAATTTCAACCTTGAGAAAAAGATGGTGTTATCGCTAACACTAATGTTCATTTCAGGGATAATTTTAAGGATGGAAATTTATATTAAAATATAGAAAAATGGGTTAATCTTACTAGTCCTTAATATGTAAAATGTAAAATGTTTGGCAATAGTTTTGTAAAAATATTCAAATTTCTAAGGATTTGATATAGTGTCAATAAAATTTTGGTGATGTTTAAGGTAAAATAATTTTATACTATGGAATTTGGTCGAATCGGTTTTAGAAAAAAATGAAAATTGGCGAATCTTTTTTGGGGAAAAACTATGGAAAATTAGCCCATCTGTGAAATTTAGCCCCTAAAATCATCTATGGTTCATTTTGGAGGTTGATTTTGAAGGTTTTTGCTCGAAACAATGTTGGTTGTGAAGACCACAATTCCAAACAAGTTGTAATTTTAACCTTGAAAAAAAAAGGTGATGATGTGAACACCACTTTTTTATTCAGGAGTTGATTTTAAGATTTTTGTTTGCAATTTTAGAATAATTTAAAACCATGGTGGAAAATTGTTGTAACTATAACCTTGGAAAGAAAAGGGTGCTACCAGTAGAACCACTTTTTGATTTGAAGGTTGATTTTAATGTTTTTGATGCAAAAATATGGGTTTTGAGAGCAAGAGTTCTCATTTCGAGGTCACAATTCTCGTTAAGTTGGTAACTTTGTTTGTTCGAAAGTGAGACCACTTTCTACTTTTTACAAGACCAAGCTACGGGTTATGAACCAAGATGAAACACATAGCCAAATGTAGACTTCCTATCATCACCATGTCCAACCCAACCCGAGTCGGTGTAATCAATCAAATGGTTCACTTTGTCACTACAATACTTTATAACAAGATGATAGGTTCTCTTGTCAATATAATGAACAATTATATTTTCAATCGTCAAGTGATTTTCTCATAGATTCTACATAAATCGAGAAACCAAAGTTGCCAGTAAATGAAATATGATGTTGACTTTGAGTTAACTAGATAAGGCTACCAATAACCTGATGATAAAGTGTAGCATCAACTTTGGGAGAACCACACTTCTTGTTTAGCTTCACTCTCGACTGATAAGGTGTAGCACATGGTTGTAGTCTTCTATTATGAAATTTATAAAAGGTTCAACACATATTTGGGTTGGGAAATAAAGACACCATCATCCATTTGCAAGACTTGGATGCCCAAAATTAAGTGTAATGGACCAAGGCCATTCATTTCAAATGCATTTATTATTATTTTCTTCAAACCCAAATTAAATCAACATTGCTTCTAATAATGACCAAGTCATCCACATATAGTGAAACAATTAATATTTCACCATTGACATGTGATGCACATATGTCATGATCATATTTATAACGTTTGAAGCCAATATTAAGAAAAAATGGTTAATATTCTCATCTCATGCTCTAGGGGCGTATTCCAAACCATACAAGGATTACTTTAGTTGATAGAAAATACTACCATCATTTTCAAATCTAGGGGGTTGCTCCATATGAATATATTCAATGAGATCACCATGCAAGAAATTAGTTTTTACATCCATTTGATATACCTCCCATCCAAAATGAGCAGCAATTAAAACAATCAGTTAAATATAATTCGTTTTTTCAACAATGGAAACTGTTTTGTGTATTCGATGTCTTCTTGTTATAAAAAACATTTTATACCAAATGAGCCTTATGTCTTTCAATATCACCTTTAGATGTAAATTTGGTCTTGCAGACCCATCAACACTTCACCACACGTGTGGTTGAAGAACTAGATCCCATGTTTCATTCTTCATTAAGGAATAATACTCATTAGCCATCGTATTCTCCTATTTAGTTTGATCATGTCAATTCACATATGTATCTAGATCATCATTAATGATGGTTCCAAAACTTGCAGTTGAATCTACTATAGAATGTCAAATCTCAGTCATTTTAGATAAGAAGTTGACTATCCTATGTAGTAGTTAGTCGATCCAGAATTTTGCAAAATTTTCAAAGTATCGTTACTCAACAAGATAGAAGAGTAAATTCCATTGATATAATAAATAATTCTCTTTGTGGTCTTCAAGTGACATTCTCATATATTCTACATAAACCAAGAAACCACACTAACAGTAAAGGAAATATCAAGTTGACTTTGAGTTAGGTAGATAAGGCTACCAACAAGCTGACAATAAAGTGTAGCATCAACTTTGGGAGAACCACACTCCTTGGTTAGATTCACTCTCGAATGATAAGGTGTAGCACATGGTTTATAGTCTTCCATTATGAACTTTATAAAAGATTCAACACATATTTGGGATGGAAAATAAAGATACCATTATCCATTTGTAAGACTTGGAGCCTAAAATGAAATGTAATGAGCGCATGTTATTCATTTCACATGTGTCTGTTATTTTTTTCTTCAAACCCAAATTAAATCAACATTGCTTCCAAAAATGGCCAAGTCATCCATATACAATGAAATAGTTCATATTTCACCATTAAAATGTAATGCATAGATGTCATGATCATATTCATAACATTTGAAGCCAAGATTGAGAAAAAAAAACGGTCAATCTTCTCATTCCATGCTTTGGGGTCTATTCCAAACCATACAAGGATTACTTCAATTGATAGAAACGACTACAATCATTTTCAAATCTAGGAGGTTGCTCCATATAAATATCTTCAATAAGATCACCATGTAGGAAATCAGTTTTGACATGCATTTGATGTACCTCTCATCCAAAATGAGTAACAATTGAAATAATCAATGAAGTAGAATTCATTTTTGCATCAAAGGAAAAGGTTTTAGTGTAGTCTATACCTTCCTGTTAGAAAAATCCTTTTGCGACCAAATGAACTTTATGTCTTTCAATATCACCTTCATATGTAAATTTGGTCTTGTAGACCCATCAACACTTCACCACATGTGTTGTTAAAGAACTAGATCCCATGCTTCGTTCTTCATCAAGGAACAATACTCATCATCCATAGTATTCTCTCATTTAAGTTGACCATGTCAATCTATATATGTATCTAGATCACATGCCTCTAGCACATGCACCACTAGAGCAACACTGTGAAACCGTTTTTTATTTCTAACCTTTCTCGAGTCATTTATATCTCCTATGTTAGCTCCAATGGCTTCAATTGTCTTAGCTCCCATCTAAGAAGACAATCCCCTTTGTTGAAGGAGTTCTTGTACCAAGATCATCATTACTGGACTAACCAAGGGTTCCCAAACTTGCAATTGACTCTACTATGGAAGGTCAACTACAAGTCATCTTAGGTAAGAAGTTGACTATCCTATGAGATAGTTAGTTGATCAATAATTTTGCAAAATTTTTAAAGTATTGCTACTCAACAAGCTAGAAGAGTATTTTAACATAGTGACACCTAAGGTATTCTTATCAAAGACAATATATCTCCTACAGATAATATCATATTTGACAAGGTCAAACAACTTATAGGCCTTCGAGTCTTTAGAGTATCCCATCATGATACAAACATGACTCTTTGCATCCAATTTCTTCTTTTTTATCACTCGAAATGTGAGCCCACACTATGCATCCAAAGATTCTAAGATGTCAAATAGAGGGTTTTCTCTTACTCCATTTCTCAACATGATTCATATCCCACATAACTTTAGTTGGAATCATATTTGACAAATAGTTTGAGTAGTGGATAGCTTTTACCCAAAACCTAGTTGATGGGCTTTTGGCCTAATGCAAACAATTTGTCATTTCTATGTAAGTTTGATTCTTCCTTTTTGCAACACCATTCTGTTGAGGTGTATAAGGTACATATCTCTGCCAAGAGATACTATTTTGTGACAAGTAGCTTTCAAAAGACTTGCTCACATATTCTCCTCGATTGTTTAATCTTAAACATTTTATAGCTCGGTTGATGCAACATAGTTATTGAGTTGACGAGAATTGTGACCTCGAAACAAGAACTCTAGCCCTAAAACCCCATATTTTTTTTATCAAAAGCATCAAAATCAACCCTCGTTTTGAAAAGTGGTGCTAACGGTAGCACCATTTTTTTCGATGTTAAAATTGTCACATTTTGCAATTATGGCCTTAACTTAACAACATCATAATATTGTCGACAAAAACTTTAAAATCAACCATTGAATCGAAAAGTTGTGCTAATAGAAGCACCATTTTCATTTTTCAAGATTACAGCTACAACTTCTTTGAAACCTTCGGACTCAACAATTGGTACCGCTACAACCAAAACCTTAAAATTGACCCCCAAATCGAAAAACGGTGCTCTCAGTAGCATGCCCCCTTTTTCTAGGGATAAAATTGCAAGTTTTTTGAAATTGTGGGATCGACAATCAATACCCTCGGAACCAAAATCTTAAAACCAACTCTCAAATAAAAGAGAAGCGTTATCAATAGCACCCTCTTTTTTTCC
>ML804979.1:151036-167968 GCA_009831015.1 Picea engelmannii | reverse complement strand
ACCCATTTAAGTGCACAACATGTCACTTACAAGGAATTGAAACTGGGTGGGGAGGGTACCAATCATTCCTTCCAACCACCCAAACCACATCCAATGGACTTTTAATGTCCTCTTTAAATGTATATATTTTTATTTTTTTAATTTTTGGTTTTTCATATTAAAAAAAAAACCGATATTTTCATTTTTTATATGTTGTTTTTTGAAATTTAAAATGTTTTTTAAATAAAATCATGTTTTTTTTTTCCACGGTTCTTTCTCTTTTCATTTTTTTTTTCTTTTTTTCACAAATTTTATTTGCAATAATGTTAGGAGTTTGGACCATGTTTTCTAAAACATTATAATTTTAAGCCATTAAAAAAGGGGGCGATATTGATAGTGCCTCTTTTTGATTTAGTGGTTGGTCTTAAGATTTTAGTCCCTAGGGTATTGGTTGTTAAGGCCACAATTTCAAAAACTTGCACATTTATTCCTAAGGAAAAGAAGGGTGCCACTAGGAGCACCACTTTTTGATTTAAGCGTTGATTTTTAGATTTTGGCTGCAACAATACTAGTTGTCAAGTCTAGAGGTTTTAAAGAAGTTGTAGTTTAACCTCAAAAATAAAAAAACAATGTTGTTGTTAGTGCCACTTTTTGATTTAGTGGTTGATGTTAAGGTTTTTGTCAACAACATTATGGCGTTGTCAAGGCCATGGTTGCCAAAGATGGTAATTTTAACCTCGAAAAAAAAGGTGTTACTGGTAGCATCTCTTTTTGAAATGGAATTAAAAATAGCCATTAAATGCAACCTCTTAAAAAATGAGAACTTCGGAGGATTCTCGTCAAGTTGGTAACTATGTTATGCCCTGAAGACTTTGAATTTTTCAAAGACATGACTCTTGTTCTTCAATAAATATACTAAAGTATTCCTGGAAAAGTCATCAATGAAAGTCAAAACATACCTTACACTAGCTAATGATGGTTTGTTCAGGGAAACATAGGTCACTATGGACAAGTTCGACAAGTTTCAATTGAGTATTTTCTCTCCAAGCATTCCCTAGGTCAAAGGAAACTTGGTGATGCTTTCCAAGCATCACATACTCCATCAGGGGAACAACCTTAGGTAGTCTAGTAACCATGTTATGTTTCACAATCAGTTTCAAGCTTCAAAAATTCAAATGTTAAGGTCATTCATGAAAACTTCTACTTCAATCATCGATCTAAGCTATGAGTGTAGTTAGTCTTGGATATTTCTTGGGAAAGTCATAGAACCTATATAGTCTATCATTTGGGTCAAGAAAACCCTTGGTAAAAAAATATAAAGTTATTTTGCATGTCTTTCACAACAAATTAATTTGGCCTAAACTCTACCTTTTGGCTAGTCTAAGTTAGTGAGGGAATATATGACAAATTGGCACTCAAACTAGGTGCATGATACACATCGGTTTTCACACCATTCTAACATTCAATCTTGCCACAACTAACAATAGTTAGTGCATAATCATCTACTACAAATATTTATTTTCCTATAGCTTCACTCAATGAAGAAAAGAGAGAAACATGTTTATTCATATGATGGACGCAACTATAGTTGTCTATCCATTCACTCTAAGAAGTGTGAGCATACAAGCCTTGTGAAGCACTAATAGAAAACATATAGTTATATGTCTTACCTTTTGAAGTGTACTGCTACAGGTCGATTGATATTCTAATTGACACGTCTCCTTCAAGCTTCTTTACTTTCTTCTCTAGGTAGTTAGATTTTTTCCAACAAACTTTCTCTGTATGTCCCAATTTCCCGCAATAATGATAGGTTTTTTTCTTTCCACCTTTCTTAGTCAATCTCTTATCACCATGCTTATTTTTAATATTGCATCCAATGGAATTACATACATTTTCTTAACTCCATTATTAGCCTCTTTATCTATAATTCTATCAATCATTGTCCTTTATCAAATGGATTTTTTGCTTGACCTCAAGTTTCCCTTCACCAATTTTTTTTTTATATGCTCTAATTAAAAGACCACAGAAAGATCAAAGGAATGATCCTTATCATCATCTCTTCTAGAAATCCAATTGGCACGAAATGTCAAACACAATTCATCATAGGGTTTCTTTAGATTCATCAAGATCAGTTCTATGAGTTGATCATATTTCTTTGGAAAATCCTTTTTGCATTTACTTAATTTCAACTAAAGTTTCTTTATGCAAGCCAAGTAATTTTTAGCTCTTTCAAAGGAGAGAGGACCAAGAAAGATCAAATCTTTATGAATCTACATAATCCGACTTCTATTGGTTTTAACAAATAGAGTCTTCACCTTCTTCCAAACAATGTTTGGATAGTCGATCCTACTTGTATGAAAGTAAATCTCTATAGGGATACATGTTGTTGTGAATTCTACAACCTTGTCCTTCTTTCCATTGATGATAAAAAATTTACAGTCATCCTTCAAATCTAAAACTACAATTTTTGTAAACTACCAAAGAGGTTTCATATCTTGTTCCCATATTCAACAATTGTGTCCTTTCAAAACCATAGGCTCTTTCTTGGAAAACATGATGCTAATTTAAAAATATAATCCTCGATTTAGTTTGCAATTCAAAACCATGAGTCAATCTACCAGACATATCTGACTCATCTAGAGCACATACAATGAACAATATTCAAGAGACGCATATACAACAAGCTAAATTTGAAACCAATAGCTTTGATACAATGTTGGAGAACCTGGGAATTGGGTAGATCTGAGAGCTAGATATTCCAAGAAGAGATGGTGTTTATCACACATGTTGTATTTAGATGAACCCCTAAGGTCATATTATATATAACCAAGATATAACCAACTCCTTTGAAGTAAGAACGATGAGGTACACTTAGATTGGTGGGGGTGCATAAAAATTTCATTAAATTCTTCCTCTTTTTGCACACCAATTGACTACTTTAGTCTAGTTTCTCAACCAATCGAATGCCCAATGTACCACTTAGTTGAGCGTTCAATTGACTATCCATTATCAATTGTTGATTTTCTATATAAGATCTACATATATGATGAATCCGTGTAGCCTAATGTTTCAAACTACTACATTAATTATCTTCAAATATGGGTCAATTTAAAAGAGATAATTTATTAGTTAGCTATTATATTATTGGGATATAGTTCTAAAGATATTTTTAATAAGATTATGCATTCTCTTTACTAGATTTATAATTATCTATAAATCCCTAAACACATGAAGGTGTTTGTAACCTAGCTACAAAGATTGATCTAAACCTAAGCAAAGGGCTTCAAATTAGGTAATAATGTTAGTACATGAGTGATCCAAACAAAAGAGAATTGACGAGCTTTCCCTAATGGAGAGTATAACATTGTACCAACAACATTACCTTCACTAGAAGAGGCTTCATTAAATTGCAAATGCTAAGTGTGGTCTTGATCTAGGAAGACATAATAAGTACCAAGTCTAATTTCAATGTAGTTAATGTTAAGATTAGGGATGTTTTCAATATAAGGGATAGTTATAGGTTCTCTTAATATAATGATATTCTTTCGATCTTAAGGAGAAATCAGATGAGAACCATCTAGAGTAAGGTAACATCCAGTCAAATGTTACCATTCATTCCCTAGACTAATGGAATAGTTTCATACTTCCATATCAACCACTAGAAAATTACATCTAGTGCAAATTTCAAGATGTGTACACATTACCATGGTAAGATCTTTTATTTGTCCAGTAGCCAACTTAACCTTCTTATTGAATGTAAGCATGTTCCTAACTTCATTTATACAAGAAAGATCAATTTTCTTCATAATAATTTTAAACATAATGTTTGGGCATGAGCCACAATCAATTAGACATGAATGAGAAATTTTACCCTTAATCTTCATAGAAACATAAAAAAGAGAGTATGTACACATTACCATGGTAAGATCTTTTATTTGTCCAATAGTCAATTTAACCTTCTTATTAAATGTAAGCATGTTCCTAACTTCATTTATACAAGAAAGATCAATTTTCTTCATAACAATTTTAAACATAATGTTTGGGCATGAGCCACAATCAATTAGACATGAATGAGAAATTTTACCCTTAATCTTCATAGAAACATAAAAAAGAGAGTATATAATCTTAGGTCAAACACTTTTAACCATACTTACCTCATCTTTTTGAGTTTTCTCTTCTAATATATGACATTAGTGATCAAAGAATATTATGCCACCAAGTTATTTATAGCATGCACATTTAGGGTAGTAAGAACTTTATTCATATTTTGTTGTTCTTAGGATCACAAATGGCATCCAGGGAGTTGATATCAACCTTAAGAGAAGCCAAATCACTAGCAACATTATAAGAAGAATAATTATGTGGTAAAATAATAATCATTTGGGATGGGATAGCAAATGCATATTGTTATTTTATACCTAGAATAGGAACACAATGAGTAGATTTAGTGTTTTTTTTGTTGGTTTTACTAAAATCTACACTCCCAAATATACTATTTACACAATTTTAGGTTCGAATTTGTTTTGGTCAACTTGACATCTAATCATAACAACAAAAATATCACTAACTTTTCTCTTTTTCTTCTATAACAACTATAATATGAGCAATTTTATTACCCTTTTACCATTCTTTGGAAGATAAGAATGCTCACATGTCTCAGAATCATGTGCTTCATCACATAGATTACACCATTAACAAGGCATAGAGGTTTTATGTTGCACATAATTAGACCTTGTCGACATTTGCAAAGGAAGAAATGTAAAAGGCCTAAGATCATTTGCCAACTTATGCTAAAAAAAATCATTCTATTACTCATGTCTTGAATGAGTTGCAACACGGTTGACATGTCAGTTTGCTGATTATCAAAATGCAAACCAGTTCTAAGATTTTGTTTTTAAAATTCAAGGCATGTTTGTGAGGTAGATTCTAAGTTGTCTACATTCTTCTCTTGTAACATGTTTTGGTACGAATGGGGTGGAATATTGTAATAATGGACCAACGCTACCTATTTAGTTTGGTGAATAACCTCGAGGACCTTATCAAACAATTTTATAAACCCAAGGTTGAAGGCCTTGTAGGGTTCACCATTTTTGAAATATTGACTGTTATAATTATTCCTATGTTTAATAGGGTTTTCCATGCATTTGAATGTAGACTTAAACCAATACGTCAAATGAATTAACCAAGTAGAAAAAATCTTATTATGGCGGTAAAGAATTGTTTAGTAGCCTTGCCTTTCAAAGAATTCACAAAGAGTCGCATACGTGTGTCATGATCATGAGTGCCAATATTATCGCATACATTTTAAAATGCAACCAAGTGATCATTTGTAGTGGTAACGCCATCTCTTGAAAATTTGGGTAAATGTTCTTTAAATTCAAGTAAGGGAGAAGTAACAAGTACAATATTCAAAGGAGAAGATACATTCCATTAAATGGTATTAACATCCACCTTATACAAAATATGTTAAGCTTATTAATTAACCTTTGAAGATTGATAGGCATCAATATAGGATTAAACTCGTTAAACATGCTACTAACAATAGTACAATCTGAAGAAAAAGCACTAGTAGATTGGGAATTTCACTGACTGTGCAACATAGAAGTCACGATTACTATCAAATTGACTTTGTGGGTAAATACTTTTTAATGAGTATCTAAAATAGATGTAGCTACACATATTTCCAATTGATCCAAGAGACACCTTCTTTGTCTAATATTGGTAATGGAATCAAACTCAATAGGATCACCTCAAATTATCCAAGATTACCTCAGGGGAGTGACTGATGTGTTGGAGATTTACAACTTTGGGAATTCATTCTCCACGAGAAAGTACAACAAGACCCATATACACCATTACAGAAGCCCCGGGAAGAAGTTGAAGACCCGAGAAGAGAAGTTGACCCCACAGGAAAAATAATAATAAAATTGAAGACCAAGAAATAAGAAGTCAACCCCAGACTGGCACCCAGATTAGTATAAATACAATACTGGCTCATTTCATTTTTATTGTTAGACAAATCCTTCTACAGTGCACACAAGGTAGTTGCAACTGCAGTTTTGACAGTTTCAATTTTTCTAGGTTATTGGTTATCTTGGAGAGTGCGCCGCACTTGGAGAAGCTCTTGCTTGGTTATTTTTGGTCATATTATTGAGGATCTAGGTCTTGGTGATGCTATCCTTGGGGAGGATATTTTTTGTATGGTATTTTGGCTATTGATGGTGATGTGTTGGTAATATCTTGGACTGAATTCTTCTATTGAAAGGTTGTTGGGTTTTCTCCCAAGGTTGAGTTTCCCAGGATAAACTCTTATGTTCTTGTGTCTACTATGCATGGACTGAATTCTTCTATTGAAAGGTTATTGGGTTTTCTCCCAAGGTTGAGTTTCCCAAGATAAACTCTTATGTTCTTGTGTCTACTATGCATGGTTAATATTTCTAGATCTTGTTATTTCCTTTGCATTGTTATAGTTGATATTTTTAGTGTATAGTTATTTTATGATAATTGATGTATGAAAGTGAATCTTGTTACTAATAATAAGGCAATAACTATCAAGATCTAAGAAAAATATAAAATACCAACATGGTATTAGATCTAGTTGAAATATTGTCACTGCACAATTACAATTACAATTACAATTGTAGTTTCTTGTTGTTAGTTGCAGTTGCCAGTTGCAGTTGCAACCGCTAGTTGCAGTTGTAGTTGCAGCTGCCAGTTGCAATTGCCAGTCGCCAGTTGCAAATTCTAGTTGCCAGTTTCCAGTTGCACAAACCTTGAGATTAGAAGACAAGTTGGATGGTGCTACAAATTTAAGATGTATGCACTTATATATCTTTCCAAGTTATATCATTTAGAAAAGTATGAGGGTGTTTGAAGGGGATGTACAAGGGACCTTGTCCAAGCAATAACCCAAAGTGATCCTTGGATCTAGTGCATTCATAGGAATAGCGCACCCTCCCTAGCAGTTAAGAATATAGGTTTGCATATCAAGTTTGATATTTGTTATATTGTTGCAACCTAAATAAATATTGTAACCAGAACAATAGTATTTAGATTTCTATTACTGCTGAGTACCTTTTTCTATCAAATGTTTAGTGACACTCGAATATTTCTAGTACAATAATCATTATGTAAATGCTCATTGTTTAGTACTAATGATGCACTTGTTTGCAAGCTAGAATTGATCTTCTTTAGGAGATGTTCTTGGTTGTTTTTTTGTTCCAGGAAGGTTACCACAGAGGAATGATTGGTAACAACATTGGAAAAGTGTTGTTCCTATTTCCCAATTTTTTATTCTTGTTTCTATTTCCTATTCATAAGAATATTGTTCTTGTCTGCTATTTTCCCTTGTTATTGATCTTGTTCCAGGAAGGTCACAAGTGGTATCTCTGAGAGGAAGCTATAGTGATAGTTGCAGGAGGAAACATATTAGATGGTCTCTAGTTTGATACATGGAGCATGCTATCCATACATAGAGTTGTGTACATGACTTTATACATCCATATACCCAAGGCAAAGAAGACGAAGTTAGAACCTTATGAAAAGAAGGATACTTTTTGTGGGATACAGAGTGTTCCACATGGAGATTGATAGTGAGGATAAGGTGGCTCCACCAGTGGTGAGGTAAAAGACCCACCTAGTATGAGTTCAGAGGAAGTTAGAGTTCAGAGGGAGTTAACCCTTAGGGTCCAGTAAGGAGGAGAAACCTCCCAGGGCAGTTCATTGGAGATTAGACTTCAGAAGATGTAGAGGGATAAAATGGCTCCAGATATTTACAGACTCAGAAAGAGTCATGTTTCATATGGATCATGGTACTCTAGCCTCGATGAATACTTGATGAGATTGGTTTTAACCAAGAATGTAGAGACTTAGAGTGAGCCTGATCTCAGAGAGAGTCAGTTTTCTCATAGGGAGATTTGATCATTCAAATGGAGTTTCCACTCAAGTTCAGGTGGGAAGAAAGACATATTCCAGGACTGATAGACAAGCCTCATGAGTTGATGAGGCCAGACATAAGATTTAGAGGTAGGAGACTTCAAGGAGATGTGAGACCTCCTGGGGAGGATCCACTTGTTTCAATAGACTTTACTCTAGTGAGAGATGGAGTTGGCCTCAGAGTTTGAGATGGAGGATCCTGACTGGATGTACTCTTAGGATTAGAGGTGTGACGATCAGATGATATGTTCCTCATTCATGGGATACTGATGAGATTCTATATGATGGACTGCAATTCCATGACTACATCTATGATGAAAAATATGAAGAAGTTGGGTGATTCTACTTCATATTTAGATTTGGTGGATCCCATGATGTATAGGTAGTAGATTGGATCCTTGATGTACCTGGTTAATACCAAGCTAGATATTTTCTTTGCAGTGAGCACCCTGAGCCAGTATTTGGTTGAATCCAAGGCAGTTCTAGTGGGTGGAAGTGAAGCATGGTACAATTGGATATGGTTTATCTCAAGTGATGAAGTGAGGCTACAAAGATATACAGATTTTGATTAAGCAGGAGTGCAGTAGATAGATTGAGCACCACAGGGTGTTGCTTCAACTTAGAATCAATTACGATTTCTAGGATAAGCTAGAAGCATGATTCTATATCACTTAAGACAACAGAGATGGAGTATGTCACAACCAATGTCACAATTCATGAAGTGGTGAAACTTCAGAAGCTTCTTGCGGGATTTCATCCAAGACATGGTACAGAAGGTAGCAATGAAGCTTCAATACTTATCCACATATAAGAAGATTGCAGATATCCTTCGAGAGTGGCCATGATGACTAGGTTGAGGAGGATGATGCACCAGATTATCCATGTTGATTTATCTAGTGATGAGCATTGATGTTTCAACATCGAGAAGACATTCCTCTAGATTAGTCATGCATGGGGCTATGCTAGTGTTGATATGACCAAGGGGAGAATGATTCATTCACTCACGAGGATCTGCTAATGGTGAATGGCCCAGGTATGTTGATAGAATCAAGCATACATTCCCCCAAATTGGTCATGTATGGGGCTATGCTAGTGTTGATATGACCAAGGGGAGAATGACTCATTTACTCATAAGGATCTGATAATGGTGAATGACCCAGGTATGTTGATGTTCTCTAGGTTTGGGAAAACATTCTTCTTAGATTGGTCATGCATAGGGCTATGCTAGTAATAATATGACCAAAGGAGAATGATTCACTCATCCACATGGCTTTGCTAGTGTTGAGTGGCACAGATAAGCATCAAGCATACATTATCCCAGATTGGTCATGGACGAGGCTATGCTAGTGTTGATATGACCAAGGGTAATGATTCATTCACTCATGGGGCTCTGCTAGTGGTGAATGGCCTAGGTGTAGACCTTCTCTTGTCAAGGACTGGATGGAATCGAGATGTTACCACATGCATATTTTGTGATGGAATGCATGTGTGGAGATGGAACATCAACATGGCTCATGAAGAAAACCTTTTTATGACAGAAGAAATCCAAGTATGGAGAATGCCTCCCTCGTTGAGAGGGAGTGTTGGAGATTTGCAACTTTGGGAAGTCATTCTCCATAAGAAAGTACAAGAAGACCCATATACAACATTACATAATCCCTAGGAAGAAGTTGAATACCCAGGAAGAAAATTCGACCGCACAAGAAAAATAATAAAAAAATTGAAGACCCAAAAATAAGAAGTCGGCCCCAGACTGGTGCCCAGATAAGTATAAATACAGAACTGGCTCATTTCATTTTAATAGTCAGACAACTCCTTTTGCAGTGCCCACAAGGCAATTGCAACTGCAGTTTTGGTAGTTTCATATTTTTAGGTTACTGGTTATCTTGGAAAGTGTGCCACACTTGGAGAAGCTCTTGCTTGGTTATTCTTGGTCATACTATTGAGGAGCTAGGTCTTGGTAATGCTAGCCTTGGAGAGGATCTTTTCTGTATGGAATTTTTTCTATTGATGGTGATACTGGTAATATCCTAGACTGAATTCTTCTATAGAAAGGTTGTTGGGTTTTCTCCCAAGGTTGGGTTTCTCAAGATAAACTCTTGTGTTCTTGTGTCTATTGTGTAGGGTTAATATTTCTAGATCTTGTTATTTTCGCTGCATTTTTATAGTTGGGATTTCAGTGTTAGTTATTCTATGATAATTGATGTATGAAAGTGAATCTTTTTATTAATCATAAGACAATAACTATCAAGATCTAAGAAACATAAAAAAATACCAACATGATGCAGGATCATCCTTGGTTTCGGGTGATCCGCATCACCCAAAAAAATTTCGATTATGTACAAGTTCAATTAGGACAAATAAATATGGATACAACTCTACTCTGCATCTCGTGTTGTGATTCCTTGTTACAAATGACAATGTTGCGACCCATGCCCAATTGATGGATGAAACTGTTGCAACTTCTATGCTGCAATTCCATGCTACAAGATTCTATGATAAATGTTTATACTACTACTCAATGTTTTGATTCCAAGTTCAGTACACACATCCCATGAAGATTAATCACCAAGTGACAATCATTTGTGAAAGAGGAGGGAACAAATTACAAATTGGGAAATGATTGGGCATCAAACAATCATGATTGTTCATCTTCTCAACAAACGAAAATGGATCGACAAGAGAGCATGGTGATAAAAAGAGAAAAGATGAGGCGCAAATGTGGTTGGTCATTCAGAGAATAATTGAAGGGAGTTCACTCAGGTTTGATTGAAGTGATTGAGATCATCACAGAGAATGGGGAAACAAAAGACTGTATCATGCAATGAAGGATTGTATCCATTGATCACATTGTAATCAAAGGAATTTTGAAATAAATGCTAAAGTTAAGGGTTCATTATTTTTTCATGTTCTTGTGATTGTAATCCATTCCTTCTATTTCAGTCTTTAATAAAAGTAATTGAAATTTATGTTAAATGTCCAAACATGAGTTTTGTTTTTCATTCTGAAGGCAAAGCACGATATTGTAGGTGTTAGAATTGCTATAGGGATAGTGTTGTTGCATTAAGTGGTATCATAGTAGGTTAATTCCTGAGTTATGAGAGAATAGATCCTAGAGGTAAGGCCTATGAATGTTGATCCAAGTGAGGGATGCAAGACAACTCATAAGTATGTCACTACGAAGAACATGAGTAAAACGAGGAGGTGCGAGGAATAGAGAACTCGAAGAATCAAGAAGAAGAATAGAAGAGTTAGAGAATAGAAGAAATGGAGAAGCTAAGTTAAATTTAGAATCTGAGGAAGAGATTGAAGTTAAAAAAAATTCTAAGGAAGGAAACCAAATAGTGCATTTGATATCCTTCTTGAGTAACATAGGTAGCACGAGGGTTGAAGTTTAGTTCTATGATGGAAGTCTGAGGGCTGAAACTATTATAGATTGGATAGGAGAGCTCAAAAGATACATTGATCATGAAAATGTTCAAGATCCAAATCGTGTTCACTTTTCCATTACGAAGTTGAAAAGACATGCTACATTTTGGTGGGATATGATGCAAAAAAACAAAGTAGATAATATATTAGAGAAGATTAAAACTTGGAAGAACATGGTTAGTAAAATCAAGGATAAAAAATTTCATGTTGATTACCAATAGAACTTGTGTAGACAAGTACAAAATCTCATGCAGAAAGAGACATTTGTGCGTGAATATACTAAATAATTCTTCAAGCTGCCACTCAAGTCGGGGATAAAAGAACTAGACTATCAAAGAGTGGCAAGGTATGTGAATGTGATGAAGTATCATATTTGGGATGAGATGATTACACATTACTTTCATAATGTATATGAATCCCATCGGGTTTCTTTGAAAGTGGAAGAAAATATTAGCAGAAGATTGCACCATAAATTTCGGGAAAAAAGACTACAGGTAGAGGTAGAACAAGTGTTACTAAATGCAATGAGGAGGACAAAGCAAACAACAATCAAAATAAAAGAGGAGGAATAAGTGTTGGAAGAGGCAAAGGTTGTGGCCAAGGTAGGTATGTGATTACATGCTATAGATGTGGCGTAGAGGGTCACACAACATCATAATTTCGAAGAGAAAACACATCGAGAAGAAATGAGGCTAGGACACAAGTCACCCAGGCATATGAGACAATAATTACTAGTGGGAATGTGGAAGTACTTCAGCAAGAACAAAGAGAAAACCCGATGTTGAGAAGAGCATTACTCAATCTTGAGACAAAGGCAAGAAAAGAACCTAAGCATAGAAAGATAGTGTTCAAAACTAAATGTAAAATTCAGGATAAGTGTTGTCATCTTGTCATAGATGGTAGGAGTACATAAAATTTGGTATCCACTAAAGTAATGGAGAAATTGAAGTTGAAAATAATTCCACATCCTAATCTGTACCGAGATTCATGGTTGCAAAAAGAACAACAAGTGATTGTGGCTAAGCAATGTTTATTGAGTTTCCATATTGGGAGTTTCAACGAACAAGTTTTATGTGATGTGATAGTGATGGATGCATGTCACATATTACTTGGTAGGCCATGGATGTTTGAAAGAAAGGTATTCCATGATGGTAGAGAGAATTCATATGAATTTTTAAAGGATGGACAACTTCAAAAGTTGGTACCAATGTTGGAAAAGTGTGTAGAAAACAATAACAACAAGGGTATGGAAAACAATAACAACAAGATTATGGACAATAGTAATAGCAAGTTTATGGATGACAATAACAACAAAAATATGCATAGCAGTAACAACTGAATCATGTTATGTTTTTCTAAGGAATTTCTAAGAGAGTAGAAACAAAGTGGTTGTTGTTTGGCCATAATGCCAAAAAGGATTCAGGAGACTGAGAAAGGAAATTTTATATCAGTCGAGATTCAACAGTTGTTGAAATATTTTAAGGAAATTGTAGCAAAAAATTTACCAACAGGGTTACCTCCATTGATAAATATATCGCACCAGATTGACTTGATAACAAGATCAAGTTTTCCAAATAAAGAACCTTATCAAATGAATCCAGTAGAGAGTGAAGAGGTAAATAGGAAAGTAAATGAGTTACTTGATATAGGATTAATTCAAGAAATTTTGAGTCCTTGCGTAGTACCAACAGTTTTGAGACCGAAAAAGAAAGGTGAGTGGCGGATGTGTACGGATTCACGGTCTATTAATAAGATTACCATCAAGTACATGTTTCCTTTGCCAAGAATGGATGATCTTGTGGACTGTTTGAGTTGTGTTGTCATGAAGATTGATTTGAAGAGCTATTATCATCAAATTCAGATAAGGGGAGGTGATAAATGGAATTCAATGTTCAAGAAAAAATATGGGTTGTTCAAATGGTTTGTTATTCCATTTGGGCTAACTAATGCACCTAGTATATTCACGAGGCTGATGAACGAAGTTTTGAAGCCATTTTTGGGGAAAAAATTAGTCGTATACTTAGATGAATGATCCAAATTTATGAGTGGAATGAAATAAATAACAGACTGAATACAATAACACGTAGATATGGAGAACAACAACAAATATCCAGTGAACAATAAATTCTATTAAATAAATAAAATAGGCTAAAACTGTAAAACTCGTGGATGATTTTAGGGGATAAATTTTGCTCATGGGCTAATTTTCCATGGTTTTTACCAAAAAAAAGATTCGTTATTCTAAAAATGATTCACCGAAATTCTATAGGATAAAATTATTTTACCTTAAAAATCGCCAAACATTTTATAGTTGGAATATGAAGTATTAGTAAGATTCACAAAGGTTTCTACATTTAAAAAAAAAATCCATCCTTAAAATCATCCCTGGTAAAACTGCAGAACTCAAAACAACTTGCTCGAATGGTGGTAGCTATCTATAAGAAGAGATGTGGTTGCTACACAAATCCGTCTAATAAAAATGATTACAATGAGGCTCCAGAGGCCTTTTTAACATTACTCATGAATTCCAAAACCCTAGACATCCAAAAACCTAACCCTAGGATATGAAACACCAAAAGTTATGTGGGCCCCGATGGGTAAGTTGGTACCTCAACTTCCTAGGGTCATAACTTTTGCATACAACCTCCGTTTTAGACGCGTGATATCCCATTAGAAAGGTATTTTCGAGAAATACACATTATTTCATGAAAATGTAACTCCATGTACCATTTGAATGTAGCAAGCAAAAAAAAACACTATTTAGGGCCCCAAAACGGCCCTGGAAGTACAGAAATATGTATTGACATGAAAAATTCCAGAATAATCCAATTGGATTAGGTGGGTGACCACCAATCTCCACATGACAACTGTGTAGAGCTTCACACAACCCTGAAAGTGTAGAACTCACATTTAAAAATAATTACAAAAGAATGTGTTTAACTAAAAATGCCAAAAGGAGCTAGTTGGAATAGGTGGGTGGCCACCAATATCCACCTAGATCAGTCCTCCCCCCTTAGGAAGAAATGGTCTCCATTGTGTTGAGTTCCCCCATCAGGTGAGGAATTTTTTGTTGAATCTGGCCCTGGGTGAGCCATCTTCCTTGTTGCAGGAGCTTCCCTGCCTTGACAACCCAATAAAGCTAGATTCTTTGTTGGTGAGTGCCCTTGACCTGTGTGTCCACTATTTGATCAATGGATGCCTATTATATGCAGTCAAGGTTGAGCTTTGTTGGTGTCAACTGTTCTGCGATTTCTGAGGTGTTTAATAATGGTGGAAAATATGGTCATAGGAGTTCCACATTGAACATTGGGTGCAAGTCAAGGAAGGGGGGAGTGTTGATCTCAAAAGCATTGACTCCCACATCCTTGGTGATAGTGTAAGGCCCATAGTGAAGTGGAAAGAGCTTCCGATGGGGCCCTGTAAGGTGTTCTTTCTAAAAATGTAACCATACCTTGTCTCCCACCTGAAACTTGTGCAATACCTGGTGTTGATCATGGCGTTGCTTGTACTTAGCATTGGCTTTCTGCAAAATCTCATGGAACTGTTGGTGGATGTGTTGAATCCACTCAATGAATCTAGTTTCTTTTTCGGCCTCAGATTGAGCATGGGAAGATTTTTTCTGTGTGGTTGCAAGAGATAGTGCAACATCAATGGGACCCAAGGGTTGGAATCCCATCCCCACCTAAAATGGGATATGGCCAGGGGAGCTATGGAGAGCCCTATTGTAGTTTTTATGAACATAGGGAATACTCTCATCCCATGTATGCAGATTCTTAGATTTATACATGCGAAGGATGTGCACAATCGTTCGCTTGATGAACTGTGTCTAGCCATCGATTTGAGGGTGGAAGGTAGTGGATTTAGTGAGCTTGGTGTCCAATAGTGACCAGAGACCCGAGCAAAATGTGTTGAGGAACATGTTGTCCCAATCAAAGATGATGGTATATGGTATCCCAAAATGGGCCCACCCTCATTCAAAGAATATCTTGGTAGTATCTGCCACTATGATGCTCTTCTTGGAGGCTGTTAGAATGGCCATCTTTGAAAACCGATCAACCACCAAAAATACGCAATCATTCCCTTGCTTGGTGGATGGAAGGCCAGATATATAATCCATCAAGATGGATTCCCAAGGCCTCTTGGGAGTAGGAAGAGGGGTGTATAAGCCTTTCTTCTTGATGGATGACTTGGAAATGGCACATGCAATGCAAGATCTGATATACTTGTTGGCGTCATGTCGAAGTTTTGGCCAATAAAAATGTTTTTATAGAACAACCACAATTTTCTCCATGCCAAAATGTCCCACCATCTGATTGTAGTAATCCTCCCAAATAATCTTTGCACGCTCATTTGTAGGAACAAAGAGGTGTCCCAGATGGCATAACAGTCCATCATGAATGTGAAAATTGGTGACATTCGCGCATGTACCCAAGAGATGATAGGTGGTGGCGAAGTTAGGATCTTGCTGATAAAGTTGGGGTCACTCAGATGCCTCATTTCCACAGGAATGGAGCATGGTGGTGAGTGTAGCCACGGGAGTTCGACTGAGGCAATCAACGACACAATTTTTGCTCCCTGTCTTATACTTGATGTTGAGGTCATTCTGCAACTTCTCCTGTCTCTGTATGAACTGTATAGGCTTGTGATCAGTGTGGATGATTGTCTCCTTTCCCATAATGTAATGTTTCCATTGACGACAAGATTGTACAATGGATTACATTTCCTTGTCATAGGTGCGGTATTTTCGGACAGTATCTGAGAGTTTCTCACTATGGTATGCTACCGGATGACCATGTTAAGTGAGAACTACGCCTACAACATATTCGGATGCATCAATCTCAATATTGAATGGTTGTTTCAAATCAGGTAAGGAGAGTACCGAAGATGAGCACAAGCGATTCTTTAGATCATCAAATGCTCTTTGTTGTGCCTTCCCCCATGAGACATTTTCCTTACCACCACCCCCGGTCACTTGGATGAGGTTGCATGCAATATGGGAGAATCCCAACACGAATCGTCGGTAGAAGTTGGCAAGTCCCAAGAAGCTCTGAAGCTCAATTAGTGTGGTCAGGGCTGGCCAGTCACAGATGACTTGGATCTTAGCTGGATCCAAATGTACCCCATGTTCATCAACAATGTAGCCCAAGTATTGGACCATGTTCATTCCAAAGGAGAATTTTTCCAAGTTGGTATATCGCTTGTGATGTCGCAGAGTGCTCAAAACCTGTTGAATATGTTGCATGTGCTCCTCCCAAATTTTGATGAAGATGAGGATGTCATCCATATATACCCCCACAAAAGAATTGGTGAAGGGTCTCAATACATCGTCCGTCAACTTCATGAAATTTGTTGGTGCATTTATTATGCCAAAGGGCATGAACAACCATTCAAAGAGACCTTCTTTATATTTGAAATTTGTCTTCCATAAATCAGTCGGTTCGATGGGAACCTTGTTAAGAACCAAACATCAATATAGCATAGAAAAACCTCAGGAAAAGTACTCAACGCCTTGAAAAAGAGATAATTTCAGATAATAAGCCTCTTCGAGGGGGCAACCTCCTTTTACCCCACTTAAATGTTCAAGTACAA
>ML804979.1:76317-113309 GCA_009831015.1 Picea engelmannii | reverse complement strand
TTCTTTAATTCTTACATGATGATAGCCTGACCTGAGATCAATCTTAGAGAATATTTTTGCATCCTTCAACTGATCAAAAAGGTCATCTATCCTTGGCAAGGGATACTTGTTCTTCATAGTTACTTTGTTCAACTACCTGAAATCAATGCAAAGTCTCAAAGTTCCATCCTTTTTCTTTACAAACAATATTGGGGCACCCCAAGGTGACACACTTGGGTGTATATACCCCTTCTTCAAAAGTTCTTCAAGTTGCATTTGCAATTCCTTCATTTCAGGTGTACTCATCCTGTAAGGAGTCTTAGATACTGGAGTTGCTCCCGAAATTAGATTGATAGAGAATTCAATATCTCTTTTAGGTGGTGAATATGGTATCTCCTTGAATACATCTTCAAACTCTTTCAAGACTGTGTAATATTCAATGTCTGACACCTTATCCTTAGGTGTCTCTTCCATCTGCATGACAAACATTTGACATCCTTTTCTATAAATTTTCTTCAACTGCAAAGATGAAATTTCTATGACAGTTACTGATATGGGAATTCCTTGTATTGTCCTTAAGTTTCCTTCCTCATCCAATCAAGTAAATGCTTTATTATAACAATCTAAGACAACATGGTGTTGGTCCAACCAATCCATACCAATTAGGCAATCATAGGAACCTAAAGATATAATGTTTAGGTCTGGACTGGTGTTCAGTCCATTCATGTTCATTGAACATGCTTTGACTATCTCATTAATATTTACTTTAGCTCATGTAGCTAACTATACCATCCAAGGTTTTCCAAGTTTTCTTCTTGTCAATTGAAGCCTTTCCACCATCTTAGGATCTAGATAAGTATGCCTAGCTCCTGAATCAATTAAAATAGAAATGGGATGAATATTGATCTTACCTTCTCCTTCAATCATGTGAGACTGAAACTCGGCTTGCTTATTATTCAAGGATGCATAGATCTTAGATACACTTCTTCCCATGTCCTCCATTGTTTCATCTTGTTGCGCGTTGTGAAAAGTCTTCACTCTTTCACTCATGCACGGGAAATCTCTGTACACATGGTCTCCTTTACAACCCCAACATTGAATGGGTGGTTTCCTTGGCTTTTTCCCTAATGACTCTGTCATTATGGATTCTTTGGAAGTTGGATGTTCCTGATAGTTGTTTCTGAAGAATGGTGGCTTAGTTCCCTTCTTAATTTATTCTATCTTTCTTTTCTTCGTGTCTTCCCAAGATTTATGATAAGATGCTTTATGTTTCTGCTGATAAAAAAGGCACTCATCCCTTCTTATAGTTTCCTCCAATGTTTTGGGATCATCATATTATATTATTTCACTGATAAATGGTGGCATCCCACTCGAGTATCTATGAATCTTAACTTTCTCATCTTTTATGAAGGAAACATATTTCAACAATTCTAAAAACCTCCTTTCATATTCATCTATGATCATACTCTCAAGCTTGAGTTCAAATAACTCTTTCATTTTCCTGTCATAGTACCTCTCATTCAATTATTTCCTCTGAAAATACCTCTTGAAATCTCTCCAAGTCACTTTCTTCTCATCAATATGATGTACCTGCACATAATTGTCCCACCGCATGGATAATTTTCCTTTGAGCTGGTAAATAACAATTCTTCTTTCTGCACTAGAAGAGTAGTTATGCAACTAAAAATACTTTCTCATATTCAACAACCATGTCTTTGCATATACATCCTTCTTGTGTTCACCATCAAAAGTAGGAGGCTTGATTTTGTTCATTCCCCCCTGTAGTTCATCCACCCTAGTCTTCTTAGGTTTATTGGCAGGACTTGAACTACTGTGTGCTCTCCTAGTGGAATGCCTTGGAGAGTGATGGTGTTGTCTTCCAACACTTTTTTTGTGCTTTTTTCTTCCCCTATTATCACAAAACTTATAGCTTCCTGATCGGCTTGGCTCATTCTACTTATAAATCTTCTTCTCTATTTTTTCCAAGCTCTACATCAACTTAATGTTGAAATCTTCCTGCAGCTCCTTGGCTTTCATAAGCCTCTCATTGTCAGCTTTATGAATCAGGACATCCCTTTGCAAACTTTTTATGGTTTCCACCAAGTTCATGCTTTCTTCCTTACCTTCTCCATGTCCATTTGAATTTGTACCTTCATTTCCCATATGGACATACATTCCTCTGATCTCCTCTTCATGACTGAAAATTCCCTACACATATTCCATGATTCTAAACTTGAGTTGATCCCGTTCTAATCTAATGCGGTTAACTTTGCAAAATGTGCAACCAACAAAATTTGTTAATTTAGACAGTTTAAAAAAAATCATGGAATTATGTACAGTTCAGTTTCCATAAAGTTTCAAAATCCTCTCTTCTGATTTCTTGGGAAAATTGACTGCCCAATTAATTTTGCGCGCACTACTTCTTAATTATAACTTCATATTTAGCATGCATAGGTTTACACATGCAATGATAAACCTGTAGTGCATTTATTGTGTGTCAATATCTATTGAGCACAACTCTTATGTTGCGCACCAATAATCTGTGTGTATTGCTTGCACTACACTGCGCCGGGGGATTTAATGTATTTGTGTTGCACACCAAACTTCAAATGCACACCCTGCGTTACCAACATTCGACACTCTTTATCGTACACCTTATATTTTTCACATGCCACTTTTTATACAAAGTGCAATACCACACTTTAGTGCATATACCCTGCGCATCCTTATTTTCTATGCAACACCAAATGATCAATGCGCACACCTGCGCATCATCATTTTTCCGTACCACTAACTCCACACAGTGTAGTACTCAATTTTAGATGTGCACACCTGCACATATTATTCTTTTGCGCATCATTACTACTTATCGCGCACACTGCTCTCGGCACTTAACTATTTTTTCCATAATTTTCATTGCAGAAATTGGGGCTTTTGCCCGATTCTTAACTAATTTCCACCATGGATGTTCTGCAATCATGAAATTCGTTCAATTCTACTCCCGTACTTAAATTCAACCTTTTCACAACAATCCTTTGGTGTGCCACTGGTTGACATTTCTCATGCGAATTTTCCCAAATCCTTCATGAATTTAGCAACAGAAATTGGGGCTTTACCCAATTTCACTCAATTGCCTCAATTTTCCATCATAGACACACTATAATTGAAAATTCGGTCACTTCTTAATTCAATTCTCTAGGAAAACTGCTTTGACATGGTATTAACCCGGCCCATCCAGGATCGGTGTTGTAAATTGGGCTCTAATACCAAATTGTAACATGATCGGTCAACCGTTGGGGAATGCCACTTAAAACTTTCTTGCTCTAGTACCAATTTACCAGTAATTCCACCAAAACTGCTCATACACAACTCGGTCATTAATTAACATAAACATACATTATGTAATGTGTAATTATATATGTATATGTATATACACATTCTTCACATAATCATACATGCCACGTAAACATCATAAACTCATGACAGTAATTGCATAAATATAATTGCAAACATATTTAACACACAATTGACACTTATCTTTTGAATAAAAGACACCAACTGTAGGCAAGCCTTCCACGTTCCTCCCAACCTTAGACCACATTGTTCATAAATATCAATAGTGGGTCACCCTCGAGCAGGGGCTAAACTCCACTTGGGAAAGGGTTTCCAACAAGACTAAAGTATATCACTCAACAGGAATAGAGTCACAAGTAACTCATACATAGGTGAGTCAATTACTGGAAAGTCTGTCACAGATGCCAATTTGCACTAACAACCTACAGTCTCTCATTCCCCACATGCCTATTCCACCCCAGAAAGTGTGCCCCTTCTCTACTCAACGATCCTTTGGCTTCCCCACTTCCCTTCTAGGGCTTCAACAATAGGTCGGACATGAAGTCTCAGATCCCTGTCGCTGCAGTTTGGCACCTCGGGAATAAATCCCATCAATTCTCTCACCTGGAGAGAATGTAATCTTCCACAGTCCTAACAATCTGCCTCTTCAGTCCCATAATCCACGTTCATTCATACACAATATTCAACATACTAGTTACAATAGTAATCGACTCTTGACAACAAACAGTTTCATTCACTGAACAACTCTGTGACAGAACAATCATCTACCTCCCATAGCTCTTGATGGTCTAATGAATATCCTCCTTGACTGAATATCCAGAATGGACTAAGTCCAAACCATTTGACTACATGTTCCCAACTTGACACCTATCATGTCGAGAAATTCCTTCAGTCCACAACATGTTCCCAACCTGACACTTGTCGTATTGAGAACTTCCTTCATCCACTTGTCCCCTACTTAGGACTTAGGATATAACATCATATCCTTACTTTACACTTTTTAAGAAATATTAGTAAAATATTCCTTTTTGGGTTTAAGCCCCTTTAACCCAACCTCCTTGAACTCAGCTAGTGGAGTTTAAGCCCCCCGAACATTTTTACATGGTCACTCTGCCACAGGGATGTATTTTCAATAAATTCCATGTGATTACATTTACATCTCAGTACAAAAGTACTGATATTTTGCATCCTGGCTCACCTCAAAATACACAGTTCATGCACTTAAAACTAGTGCGCTAAACTTCTGGGTTGCACAAACTCTTTCTTCAGTTTTCCACCCCTGCGTCCTTACGCAGGTGCACGTTAAATCATAGCTTATATACAAAAGGCTTCACGGGCCTTTAAAACCTGTGCACTAAACCAATGTGTGTTGAATCTAGGGTTGCGTGCCTTTTCCTTCAATGCACCATCTTTTCGTACTAACACTTGCGTGCACTGCATGCATTAAGTTGTTTCAATTTCAGTGCGTCATTCCCATGTTCTTACACAAGTGCATGCCAAAACATTAATTTGCGCATTGTATCATTTTACAACTATGCACACTCCTTTGGTGTGAGATCCTCATGCACTAACTTAATGCACACAGAACCAAATCTACAGACTTGTTACTTCAACTCATCAGCTTATAATTAAAGTACAGTTACATTGATATTTACACTTGGGGATCAGCCTAGGGGTATTACATTTGTAGGTCTCTTGTACCAAATTAAAGTGAAATTAAAGATATACTAAATCATCACCATGAACATGTCACACACATATCATCATCATCATCATCATCATCATGAAACCATTATGACTATAATCAACATGTGAAAAACATAGCTAGAATTAAGTAAACATTAACACCATCATAATAAACATGATTTTCATAACCAACTACATTAGTATTACTCCGATGTGCATTAGTTGGTGGGACCATTAGTGGCCTATATAAGAAATAATTGGTGAGACAATTTTACCAATAATGAAGTCAAGTGGTTTATGTGGTTGTCTCTTTAAGTTTAGAGTTAGGTTTTAGAGACTTATCACAAAAAATTGCAGTCATATCCATGTTGACCAAAAAAACGGGCCAACATAAACATGTATATGTGTGTAGAACATTTATATATGTGTGCTTGAGTATGAATTATTTACTTGCATAATGACTAACAATAGCATTAGTTCTAGATGTTGTTTCTACGTCTAGGTGACCCAAATTTTTACAACATCTTTTTCCACATCATTTGATCTAGGAGGATCTAGAGACACTCACTAAGATCCAAGAGGACCCAAAATGCTCACAGGGGTCGATAAGGGATCATGAATGCTCGAAATTTGAGCATCTTAAAAGCTCATGAAAATACCATCAATGCATAGAGATCGTCGCAATCTTTCCAACAATGCAAATTTCGCCTCAAACATAGTCCGTATGCAAAATTTATTTCTGGTCAAAGTTCATGTCAACCAGGAAAATGTCAACCTTGAAGAGACATGTGACCAGATCATAGGTTGACAAGTAGCAACAATAGATGATGTGGCATATGAAATTTGCGGTCTGCACTCCAGGTGGTCTGATCGAATGACAAGTGGCATGTATGAACCAATGAGAGGTCGTCATGTGGCGACCTCCCATTGGCTAGCAATGGTTAGTTTGTGTAAAATATTATGGAGTCAATGGAGTTCAACCCCATGACCTCCAAGGTGATCCTGATTATTTTTAGCACGAAATGAGAGTGGAGATATAATAAAGAAATGTACAGAGATATCTTAGATATCCAATAATATAACAAAAATGTATCAGATATGCAACCATAAACAAAGAGATACAGTAATACACAATTTTCTATTAATGAGCGAAAATGTACAAAGACTGTAAAAATACAGAGTGAAAGACTCACTAGAATGGTGGAAGCTTATCTCTGAGAAGACATGTGTCCACTACTCGCATTCGCAAGAAGATGATTTTACAATGAGGCTCCAAAGGCATTTTTATCATAAAGAAAATCCAAAACTCTAACCCCGAAAGATGAAAAGTCGATAATTTTGTGGACCCTGTTTTGGGTAGTTTGATATATCAACTTATTGGGGACGTAACTTTCGCACACGATCTCCATTTGGGGCGCACAATAACTCGTTGGAAAGGTATCATCAAGAAGCTCGATGATGCCTTTGGCTATCATTAAGAAACTTGATCCCGAAAAGCCTTCATTTAGACTCTCAAAATGGCCCTAGAGGTTAAAAACTGCTAAAAATAGTAAGTTGCCAGAACTTCCAAAAAATTGTTTTGAACGAGTTGGAAAAGGTGGATGACCACCGATATCCACCTGAATCACAAGGACTCCAATGATCTTCACATAACCCTCCCCACCAACCCACCAACACACCACCACATAAGTTTTATTAAACATATAATATACTAATTATTTATGATGATACACAAGTTTGTTGGACGGCTAAAGGGTCGAGGGCTTGCGTTGGATGGCTAAAGGGGCGAGGGCCCAAGCCCAAGCCCTCGACACTAGCCCTGGCCCTTAGTCTTTACAAATCACACATAACCAACACATGGCATGAAGGGGGCTCGACATATATGTTGGTGGTAAGTTATAACATATGGATACAGCCTAAGTGGGCCTGATGGTTAAGAACATGTGTTTCCTCTTAAGAGGTCATAGGTTCAAATCCAGAGGGGGGTAGGGTATGTATACCTTCGTAGACTTTACCAGTCAAATCATTGGGCGGAGGGGGGTCCCTTGTCCCACAAACAAGGAGGTCTCATACACCAATTTGGTGTGCTGGCTTGGCCGTGACCTTAAAAATAGATTATTATTATTATTATTATTATTATATGTTATAAAAAAAACATAACTTATTCCAAAATTCACGTGGATATATTATGACAATATAATATTGATTCCAAAGTTCACGTGGAAATTTTGTGATATGGTTTTCAACCATATGCTAAAATTTTGGGTGGTTTCTACATAAGGTTATATATAGCCAACAACTAAACCAACGTGCCCATTAATTTGGGTGTGGCAATCAATTAAAATAAATGGTTTTGTTGTGTATTAAATGAAAGTTATAACCAAAAGATGCCCTTTTGGGGCTATAAAAAGGACCGATTCTCAATGTAAAGGCATGAGATTTTTGGTAGCTCGAATTTTAGAGTTGAGAAGGGAGTTTGAGGTAAACTTCTTTTGTAATTTTTATCTGCTTAAATTAGATTAGAGTTTGAGTAATTTTTATGTGCTTAAATTAGAGTTTGAGGTAAACTTTTTTTTTAATTTTTATATGCTTAAATTTCTGCTCATAGTATTTTTGAAGTCAATTTTGTAGTTTTTTTTAGAGTTATAGGGTATTTATAGTCATCATAACCGGTTTTCCGAGATAGAGCTGATGGTGGAAATCTTATCACTCATTTGTAAGCAAGAATTATTAAAATTTGAGATTTGTGAGATGTAAAAGATCCTTTGGGCATTTTGTAAAGAAATATATAGTGTTTATAGTCATTGGATTTGGTTTTCTGAGACGATGCAGAATTTGACATTTGTAATTGAGTTTGAGTAACATGCAAGAAGATCATTATGAAACACAATTATTGATTTCATGTGATTCTGTATATGCTCATGTATGAATGATTATGCAAGTTATGTTCATTAGTTAAATTGTTTGGTTAGGTAAGATAAGGCACGCCCATGCTATAAGCATTTTCAATAAAAGAATCTTGGAATAAGAAAGTGGTGTCATACTTAATACTATTTGAGGATCAAGTGATATTGGAGACACTCGGTTCATATCAAGTGGTGTATGATTTCTAATCCATTTTTGGATCAAGTGGTATCAGAGTCATTTTGACAGGTGAATGCTTACAAGAGCTAAACACAAGCGTGGTGAAGGAAAACTTTAGAGTTATAATCTAGAGATTGGTTCAAGGAGCTTCACTCAAAGAGAAGAGATAGATTCACCAAGGAAAATAAGTCCTTTTGAATCTGAAGATGATTTCTTCAATGCCTTTAACTAGATGAAGGCAATGGTGGAATAGCTTTACAATGAGAGAACATTACGAAAAGGAGAAAGCTCTTGACAAGTTAAGAAAGAAGATGATCTTCTTCCTTCTTCACCTCCTTCAAGACCTCCTTCTTCGACTCATTCTCCAACTCATTCAAGACCTCCTTATTCGCCTCCTTCCACAACTCCATCTCCTTCCACTTCTCCGCCCTCATCTCCGCGTAAGAAAATTGCTTCAAAAAAACCATTGTTAAATTTGGATGTCAATTTTAACTTGCCCATGTATAATGGCGAGCCTAATGCAAAGAAGCTAGACAATTGGATTCGAAAAATGGAAGTTTACTACCACATTCAGCTGATTGATGAAGACGAGGTAAAGATTCAATTGGCCTCTCTTCGCGTTGAAGGCATAGTGTTGATTTGGTGGGAAGGTAAACTTCAGGAAGGTATCCAAAAGAGTGGTAAGATTCTCTCTTCTTGGTCAAAATTCAAAGTTGCATTAAGGAAACAATTTTATCCTTTGGCATATAGACAAAAAGCGATTATGGAATGGAAATATCTGAGGCAAGGAAAAGGACAATGTGTGTAGGATTTTACATAGGAGTTTAGGAAGAAAGCATTGGCTTTAAATATTTCATTACATTCGATATAAACCCTTCTGAAATACACAAGTGCTTTGCATAGTTACATTTGTCATACTCTTCTTTTGTTAAATCCCACTGATTTTGATGAAGTATGTGTTCAAGCTATACATCTTGAATCTAAGGGGAAAGATACTAAAAATGGTTCCTCCATGGAGTTTTCTTAGCAAAAGGGAAGTAAGAACAAGGGAAAGGAGAAACAGGTAGCTACAATAAAGAAGGAAGAAGCAAATCTCACATGTATGCATTGCAAGAAAAGTGGACATGATGAAGATCATTGTTGGAAGTTGCATCATAAATTAAGGCCTAAAAAGTATGGAGGCAAAGGAAAGAAAAAGGTTGTTGTCATATTCCAACAAGATTTGGGATCTTAATCAGGTGACGAGACACAAATCACAACTATAGGTGTTGTGAATGGAAGCAAGACTATGTCTATGATGTCTGCAAAAGCAAGTGAAGGATATGATAATGAAATAGTCAAGTTATCTCCTAGTCATGAAGTGTTTCAAAAATTTTGAAAGTTTCCACATGAAGGTCCATTACATGCAGGTGACAGGGATTTTGTCAGGGAGCGTAGGAATGTTGTTAATTCATTGTCAATAACATTTATATGTTCGCTACTATTTTTGATATGGTGTGCATGGCCAGTAGTGGAAAATATGAATGCAGATAGATGTGGAAGTCTGAGAATGATTTATTACGTTAGCATCATTATTTCATCCGTCATCCTTGTTATTCAATTGATTGTAATGAGCCAAGTGGTCCAAGCATGGGGAAGAGACACATGAAAAGTGGGGAGGCATCTCCCTCAATCAATATAAACCTTTTGGAGTTCCAAAAGCCTCCTAGTGGGGAGGAATGATCCAGGAGGATCCAGAGACACTCATCGAGGTCTGGGAGGACCCATAATGCTCACACGTGTCCATAAGGGATCATGAATGCTCAAAAATTGATCATCTTAAAATCTCTTGAAAACGCCATCAATGCAAATAGCTCATCACAATATTTCCAACGATACAAATTTCTACTCAAACGAAGTCCGTATGCAAAAGTTATGGCTAGTCAAAGTTCAGGTCAATGAAGAAAACATCAACCCCGAAGAGACACATGGTAGGATCATCGGTTTACAAGTGGAAACAGTAGGTGATGTGGCATACACAGTTGTGGTATATACTCCAGGTGGTCCAATGATCGAATGACAAGTGGCACGTATGAACCAATGAGAGGCTTCCATGTGGCGACCTCCAATTGGCTAGTAATGGTTAGTTTGTGTAAAATATTATGGAGTGAATGGGATTCAACCCCATGAAATCCAAGGGATCCAAAGGTCTTCACATAAACCTCCACACCAACACACCACCACATAAGGTTATTAAACATATGGCATACTAATTATTTATGTCGATACAAAAGTTCATTGGATCTCTAAAGGGGCAAGGGCCCAAGCCCTCAACCCTAGCCCCGACCCTTGGTATTTACACATCACACATAACCAACACATGGCGCAAAGGGGGCTCAATGTATATTTCGGTCATAAGTTATGACATATGGATATATGTTATAATAAAAACATAACTTATTCCAAAATTCATGTGGATATATTACGACAATATAATATTGATTCCAAAGTTCACGTGGAGGTTTTATGATATTGTTTTCAACCATATGCTAAAATTTTGGGTGGTTTCTACATAATGTTATATATAGCCAACATCTAAACTAACGTGCCCATGAATTTGGGTGTGACAACCAATTAAAATAAATGATTTTGTTATGTATTAAATGGAGATTATAACCAAAATATGCCCTTTTAGGGCTATAAAAAGGACCCATTCTCAATGTAAAGGCATGAGATTTTTGGGAGCTCGAATTTTAGAGTTGAGAACGGAGTTTGAGGCAAACTTCTTTTGTAATGTGTATGTTCTTAAAGCTTAGTTCATAGTCTTTTTGAAGTCAAGTTTTTAGTATTTTGAGAGTTATAGGGTAATTATAGTTATCATAACCGGTTTTTCTAGACAAAGTCGACGGTAACAATCTTATTACTCATTTGTAAGACAAAATTATGCAAATTTGGGATTTGTAAGATGTAAGAGAGCCTTTGGGCATTTTGTAAAGAAATATATAGTGTTTATAGTCATTGGATTTGGTTTTCTGAGATGGTGCCAAATTTGACATTTGTAATTGAGCTTGAGTAACATGCAAGAAGGTCATTGTGAAACACAATTATTGTTTTCATGTGATTCTGTATATGCTCATGTATGAATGATTATGAAAATTATGTTCATCACTTAAAGTGTTTGGTTAAGTAAGATAAGACACTTCCATGCTATAAGCATTATCAATAAAAGAATCTTGGAATAAGAAAGTGGTGGCATAATTAATACTATTTTAGGATCAAGTGATATTAGAGATACTCAGTTTAGATCAAGTGGTGTAAGATTTTTAATCCATTTTTAGATCATCATTGCATGGATGCACTTGTTGGCCTGAATCCTAAGTCCATTTCCCATTTGTAGACTTAATTTCCCCCCATTTCCTCCTCATACTCTTTTTAAATACTCCCTTTGGCTAGTCATAGGCTCCCTATGCTCTAACATAGTGTGTGTCAAACTTTGTATACGCTCATTTCTCTTCTGCAGATAGTGTATGCATTTATTTTGCACAAAAAAATATAAAATTGTAAAATTTCGGGCAGAGTTCACGGGTTTCTCCAGTTCATTACCTCCTATATCCTGTGTATAACTACTCCAACCGACTTTTGGAAGTATAAATACATTCCATTGGGTAGAGGAGAGGAAACATCCATAGAAGCATCATTATCCTGATGAATTTCCACTGAGTCTGCAAGCCTATTCCCCAAGTTCTAAATATTTTCCCCTTCATTGATAGAAACCCTTGTCTCTAGCACCTTGTTCATCTACCCCATTTAAGAAGAGACTCATTCTCTTTCCTTGACTTGTCTAGAGCAAGGTGTTAGGAGGTACGAGAAATTTTTAGTGGCCCAGGTGAAGGAATCTAGATATTGGTTCAAGGTGGTGCCGCAACAGTTTCAGGTTGTATCATCCTTTGATTTCATGCTATTAATATAATTATAACTCTCTTTCCTATCCCAATCTTATGTTTTTTATTTACTTTTGTAATATCTATACATTTGATTATTTTGAAGTTGATGTACTTGATCCTAGTTAGTATAGTTAAGAGTTAGTTATTGTAACTGCCTACTTTGCAACCTTCTTTCTCCTTGTGTGTAGGTTGACAAAGAAAATATTTGGAGAAAGGATTTGCACAAGGGATATTCTCTGAATGTTAAGATCCAGGTTAGCCATCTTTTTACTCATTAGTAGTTGGTTAGTTATGTTCTCTTAGATGCTTCTTTTGGATAGAGTTGGTTCTTGGGGTGCACACTCTGTGTGATATTCTAGCCCAGATCATAGGGGATTTATCCTCGAAACAAAATTGGTGACTCCACTGGGGAGTTCTCCATTAGGTTAGGATTAGGGTCTCACCTTTTGTTTTCCTTTAGTTCTTTGATTTCTTTTGTTTCTATTTCTATAACTATTGTTTCAGACCCTAATCCTTCAACTTCAAGCTTTTGATCTAGTTACTTTCAATATTTTCTTTCAGTTCTGGGTTATATACACTCTTTCTTTGAAGATTTTTTTTTTATATATGCTCCCTACTGAAGGGATACATGTGTACAAACACTCCTTTCAGTGGAAACATAAGCGTATGAGTCTTGGGAGGTAGTATTTCTCTTCTTTTCATCCTCTTGAAACATTGTGTTTGCTTTATGGGGGGTCTTATTGACTCTCTAAGTTGTTTGAAACTTGATTTTAGTATAAAAATGTAGTTTAAGTTCTAAATTAAAAAGAAACAAAGTTTTTTGGTGCTTCTTTTGGTTTTTTAGGTTTTCCTAGATTGCATAAATAAAGGAAAATTCTTGTCCTTAGTGACTTAGTTTCTTGATCATTGTTGCGATCATATCTAAAACCTGAGTTTTTTGTTTGAGTTCAATACCTTTCTTTCGTGCAATCCTTTTTTTTCAAACATAAAAAGAAATATTTCTTTGTTTTAACATCTTTGGTTAAATTTTTTCTTTAGTAGCAAGAAAAGAAAAAACCTAGTTTGTTGTTAAATAGGTCTCTTTCTTTATGTTGTGTTGTTTTTCATTCATATTTGAGAAAAGAAAAATATATTAGTGTAGGAATTTGTTTTTTCTTGTCATCTTGAAAATCATTTAAAATGAAAAAGAACAAAGAACAATTTTTGTTTTCTTCTTTTTCTTTTCTCGCAATCTAGGGATGATAGTTCATGCATGATGCTAGATTGAAACTCTTTTCAGTGAAGAATTAATATAAAGTTTCCTTTGATAGTGTTCTTATAAGTTTCTTTTTGTTATAGTATCTGACACATCATTAGTTTCACTTCCATACCTTGAGTAAAGAACAACCACTAAAATGAACGCTTAATTAAAATTAACTAGACATTTTTGTTTATAATAACGCGAATTAGTCTAAGGTGTGGGGCCTTTGAACAGGATTAGAGAGTTAACTCTCCAAGGCTGCTCAAAATTAAACATAGATTATTGATTAATGAGTAATAAAAGATCCAACCTCACATAGATGTTGTTGAGGAAGCTTCTCTAACACATGAGTCAAATCTTAGGTTGCATAAGGGTAAGTGAAGGAGATATCCCCTCTTCCACTTATCTGAATGTTTGTGGATTGCTACGTATTTGGGGGTTTCTTGAGTATTATTTTTTCCCCTTGAGGTGTCGGTGTTTTTGGCAGCTTCATGATTTGTTACCCTTCCCATATGTGTGATTCTGACAGATGGAATTTCCCCATGAGATCTGATTGTGAATTGGTAACATAGTTTACTTTCCTAGGTTCCACACAGGTGATTGTGAGGGAAAATATCGCAGTACCTAGGATATGTGATAGATCACTTCCTCAACTCCTTTGGAGGGTGCCTTTGTCTTCAAGAGGACACTTGCACCACTGGTGAACGTTGCGAGCAGGTTATTGTAATTGTTTCTCACTCATTCATTGGTTGGTAAGAGACTTAATCAACCTGTGTCGACTCCCAAAAGGTTCCTTTTCAAATTTTTCATTGCTTTGGATTCAAGACTTAATCCACCTAATCCACTTATGTGTTGTGCTTTTGTTTAAGGGAGGTTTTCACCTTTTTATATCACTCCTCAAAATTCTTGACTTTTCGGGATTTCTTGTGTTAAGTACTTCTTATAATTAACAAGAATAGATATATGTCTTATACTTGTGCTAGTATAGAAGGTCCCCATTGACTTCTTGCTGGCAGATCAACTCTTATAGACTACGACACATTTCTTTGAGAGTTTGACCTATAGTAGCACCTTATGCCTATTTTCATCATTGATGGGTTACCTTGCGCTCAATAGATGACAATCCATCATTGGTAATTAATTAAGAAGTTTCACATGTGTTCGACATCAAGAACTTTATTCACACTTTGGGATTTGTGTAGTACCTTGGATTCCATTTTTCTCATTGGTGGAATTCCTTTCCTTTGTCAGTGGTTTTCATTATTTTCCATTGCTCAAAGAATATTTTTCATGTGGTATTCCATCTGGTGCATGTGAAAGACATAATCGATAGTGTGTGTCCATTATTTTGTTTGAGTCCTTCAAAATATTTCGCCTTTTTTTGTTCCTTATTTTTGATAATGGGGTATGCCTTAATTCCCTCCTTCTAGTGGATATCTTCCCCAACAACTTCAACTCATTTTATTTCGATCATAGATGATTTTAGGGGCTAAATTTCACAAATGGGGTAATTTTCCATGATTTTTCCCAAAAAAAGATTCATTAATTTCCATTTTTTCTAAAAACGATTTTCCCAAATTCCAAGAATAAAATGATTTTATCTTAAAAATTGCCAAAATTTTATAGAAACTATATAAAATCCTTATAAATTTGAATATTTTTACAAAACTATCGTCAAACATTTTACATGTTGCATATTAAGGACTAGTAAGATTAGCCCATGTTTCTACATTTTACTATAAATTTCCATCCTTAAAATTATCCCTGCTCTGGATTGGGATCTAGAGTCTTTTTAGTACCTTGGGTCTTGTAATCATCAATGGTAGTTTCTCTCTCTATTAACAATGGGAATACATCAATGTCTTGTGATCGATAGATTCTACAAGTGATCGATATTAACTCATTCATTCACACTTGCTATGATGTACTAGGTACCTTGACACCCATTACCATTATTGGTGGGTTGTCTCACATTTGTTAATGGTATACATCAATGATCGATAATCAAATGGTATCTCACTATGTTTGAATTTAACTCATCTATTCACATCGTGTAGACTCGTACCATCAATAACATGATTTGAAGACCTAGGGTACCACTCCTTTACATGACATTGTACTTGAGGGGGATCAATTTGTTCATTTTTTTTGTTCATCTATTTTGGCATGGATCCATTGTGTACTTATTTTTCATGGCTATGATCATTACATATATACATACTTCATGGATCCGCAATGTACTTGATTTGGTGGCCATTATTTCATCACTCATGAGCATGGGTATGCCTACCTCAGGAAGAGAGTAGTCTCATACTTGAATTCTTCTGTAGGTTTTGTTCTAGTCTAGTGTTCCATGAACTTTTCTTGGGTCTACTGCATAGTATCCTCCTAGATTATATAAATTATTTCGGCCATTAGCTACCCTTCTGAACTCACACATTAAGGGGCACTTGTTACATCATCTTTTGACACATCATTGCATGGATGCACTTGTTGGCCTGAATCTTAAGTCTATTTCCCACTTGCAGACTTAATTTTCCCCGATTTCCTCAGATTATTTTTAAAAACTCCCTTTCTCTATTCATATGCTCCCTATGCTATGAGAGAGTGTGTATGCAACTTTGTATATGCTCATTTCCCATCTGCAACTAACGTATGCATTTATTTGGCACAAAAAAAATATAAAATTGTGAATTTTCAGGCGGAGTTCACAGGTTTCTCTGGTTCATTACCTCCTATAACATGTGTATAACTACTCCAACCAAATGTTGGAAGTAAATATACATGTGATTGGGTAGAGGAGTAGAAGCATCCATAGAAGCATCATTATGCTAGCAAATTTTCATTGAGTCTGCAAGCCCATCCCCTAAGTTTTTAAGATTTTCCCCTTGATTTTTGGAAACTCTTATTTCCGACACCTTTCTCATATATCTCCTTCATGAAGAGACTCATTCTCTTTCCTTGAATTTTCTAGAGCAAGGAGACAGGAGGTACAAGACATCTTCAATGGTCGGGTGGAGGAATAAAAATATCGGTTTCGGGCGATGCCGCAACATTTTTAGATTGTATCATCCTTTGATTTCATGATGTTAATATAATGAGAACTCTCTTTACCATCCCAATCTTATGTTTTTTATTTACTTTTGTAATATCTATGCAGTTGATTATTTTGAAACTAATGTACTTGATCCTAGTTAGTATCATTAAGAGTTAGTGATTGTAACTACCTACTTTGTGGCCTTCTTTCTCCTTATGTGTAGGTTGATGAAGAAAATATTTGGAGCGAAAGATTGTAGCAAGGATTTGTGCAAGGAATCTTCTCCGAACATTAGGATCTAGGTTAGTCATCTTTCTTCTCATTAGTAGTTGGTTAGTTATGTTCTCTTAACTGCTTCTTTTGGATAGAGTTGGTTCTTGGGGTGCATGCTCTGTATGATCTTCTAGCCCATATCAAAGGGGATTTAACCCCAAAACAAAAATGAATTTGGATATAGGAACAATATATGAATATGCTTACTCCCTCTCTAAAAAAAATCCCATAATCATAGGACCTTTGTGTTGTCCTTCCAAAGTCACATGTGCATCATACGATGACAATAAACTTTGGAAATTGGGATAGATAGACTAAAATTGTAAATTTTAAAGCATTAATGGTTATAGAGAAAATGTAAAATTATTTCCATAATCCATTTTTAAGTGCAAGTACTAATTTTCTCAAGATAGCTAAGTGCACATTGGGTCCCTTTTGATTTTTATTATCATTATTTCAATGTGACACCGTTGTGTAGTATCATAATCGATGGGTGAATGCTTTTGGTCATAAATGGATATGTTATCATTGCAATGGCAAGTAGGCTATGCATTCTTAATAAGTTTTGATGAGCTCTAATATTCAATCCATTCAACAATATGAGGTGTTTATGCTTTTCGTAGACTTATATTATTAAGCAATGAAGTCATAGGACCTTGTGTGTTTGTGATGAATGTGTGATTTGATAATAGTTTAATTAATGATAATGATGATCCTTGATGATGCATAATTATTGATGATGATTTCATGGTGGATGATTTTTATTGATGATAATCTAATTGTAAATGATATTGATGATGTCAATTGAAGATGATTTGATTGATAAATTGATGATGAATTGATTGATGATTGTAGAAAACCTTAGTAGATTAAGATAATCCCTCAACTTAAGAATAAGAAAATGCATTCATACAAGAATAAACACAAGAATATAAAGAAAACCCTTAAGGTAAGGTAACACCATCAAATACTCCTTATGGAAGGAATCACTTCACAAGCCATGTTTGCAACAACATATTACTCAACATCCATCATATCTCAATAAAATGATACTCATGTTTATATATTTATTCTCATGAGTATACCTTGAGGTCTATGCCAACTACCCCTTATTATTATAATATTATCTCTAACTACATATTGGACCTATTTATTACCCACCAACTACAAAGTGGACTTATTTCATGATTATGGACACATTACATTAATTATCCCCCTTGGGTACCTCCCTAGGTACATTACATTCCATCACCCTTCGCAAAGTTTCATCCTCAAAACATGAGTGGAAGAAATATAACATGATATGATAAGCAATGTAGTCAACTCGTACCGTTTATGAACATTCATCCATCCTAGTGAAATGTGGAAATGGGGTCCCAATGTTTCCTTACCCCATCAATATTGGTTCTAGTTGCTTCTTTGGTTCTATGTGGTCATTGTACCACTTTGATATCTCCATGCATTGTTTTTAGTCGTCCATGCACATCTATACTAGGATCCTTTCGGTTCCATGTTGATCCATCGTAATTTTGTTGATGCTCACAACCTTGCCTTGATGACTATTGTTTCTTAGGGTGGTGTGGGAAGCCATATGCAACAACCTTAGCTATTAGTCTTTCTTTCTTTCACTTTTCAATCTATGGTTCCTTTGAGGAATGCAACTCCGTAAATTCTTCTTCATTTTCATGCCCTTCCTGGGGATTTCCTTTGAGTTCTTTTGTAGAGTCTTCTTTTGTCTCAACCTCAGACTCTGCATTTGATGTTGTTGTTGGTATTGTAATTAGTTTCCATATAATATTTGCTTCATGTGAAAAAAAATATGGAATTCCACATAAATATGACCTTACTAGTGTGATTGCATGCATTATTTACATTCAAGGGACTATGATACCCACTAATACCTATATCTCTAAGAGTAGTACATGAAAAATTGCAATATGCTAAGAGATGAATGTATTTCTTATGTAACTAAGGATGTCCTCGTGACTATTTGAGCCCACCTCCAAGGGTTTGTTTGATACTTCAAAGGATAATGTTAACAAGGAGAAACTACAAAAGTACCTTGAAAACAACTAAAAAAATAAGCTATGTTCAAAAAATTTTAAACTACACAAGGATTTTCTACCCAACAACAATGTTAACAAAGAAAAACTACAAAAATACATTGAAAACAACTAAAAAAAGACTATATCCAAAATTTTATCTCAAAACACCACAGATACATTTAAAAAAATATATACAATACAAATCAATCAAACTTATTTAAACATAAATAAATATGATAATACATATACTCATTAAAGAAAATAAAAAACTAAAATAAATACAATCACAGTATCAATTGACCACATCATTGTTCTCATTGTTTAGATACAAATCAATCAAACTTATTTAAACATAAATAAATATGACAATACATATATTCATCAAAGAAAATAAAAAACTAAAGTAAACACAAACACAATCACATTATCAATTTACCACATCATTGTTCTCATTGTTTAGGACTTTAATGTTGTCATCATGAATGTAGGCATACCACCATTGCATAATGCCACCATAGTTCTCATGCATATAAATTATGTTAATTACATTTGTACAAATAAAAAACTATGAGCTTATGTCATTATGAAGAAAAAATGTTATTTTGTTATTCTTTAGGATTACAATTATGAAGAGGCTGTTTTATTACTTCCTTTAGGGTTAGAGGAAGCAATGATAATGATGAGTGTTTCCCAGATGGTTATTAAACTAATGCTCATTAAATATCAAGTTTTTAATTAAGAAGGAATAAGTTTAAAAACCTATAAATTCAACCATTTTTTCATTAAAAATGTTTTAAAATCAGATATTAATTATTATCAAAATGAATCATAAATTTTATAATATGTTATAATTTCAATAGATTAATAAAAAAAATTGTTTTTATGGATTTTAATTTTTAACCTGTAATTTAGATCATAGTTTGAAAAAAAAGAGTAATTCAAAACAAAACAAAACTGTATCTTGCAAAAACAAAAAACACTATTAAAAATTAGGTTTGACCATTTTATATCATTCCTGTACCATCTCTACTTCAACGGACGGACATCCATCACTGCTCGTCACCCAAGGAATCACTGTTGAATGATAGCGACATGCAACCATGCATATACGAGTCAATTTTCGCCCCTCCCTTGTGCCTTGTTTCAGAACCCTGGAGCCATTGAATCTCCAGATTATTTTATTTAGTTATAAATACAAGGATAAGCACTAAACGTGTTCGTGTCGCAATTTCCAGCTCCAACATTGACTGAATTGTTTTTTTCTCGTTGTCCTATCAGTACGACAGGATTTATCAGGCCCACGGAACAATATAGTATCAGGTATTTCGATGGAAGCCGAGCAGGTGGCATTTTAATACACCTTGGATCTTCTAGATCTCGACATTTTGACGATGTCAGAGAATCGATTAGGTCAACGGCTTTCAGCGTCGGGATGCCCCGGTACAACGGAATAAGATGCGAATATGCTCGAATTTTAAATTGTTCTTGCTCCCTGCATGAAAATGGCCACCTATTTCATTATAGATCGGTGGGAGGTTTTCAGAAAATCATTCTGAAAGAGCAGGTGATTGCTGTAAACATGAATAACCCATCATCTTCAAGAAGTCCTGAGTATGTTTATGTTGCTGTTGCTGTTAACCATGGCAAGAAAAGCCTGCGGGCGTTGGGATGGGCTCTGGATAATCTGCTCTCTCCGGGACAGATCGTTACGCTCGTACATGTTCGACACCCAATTCGTGGAGTTCCCACTCCAAGTATATAAATCCTCCCAGGCTATTGTTCAAACTTCACTTTGTTTTCCTCTCAAATTGTTTTATATATAGCATCTGAGGTTTAGGGTTTCTTGATCTGTCGTTGCAGTGGGAAACTATATTCCAATCACACAAGTCTGCAACGAAGCTGCAAAGGCTTACATGAAACAAGTGGAAGCCCAGACTGGGGAGATGCTGATGCCCTTTCGGGAGCTTTGTGAAAGCTATCAGGTAATTTTTCCAGAGTGGATTTCTGTTGGGCAGCCTCTGGTTGATGCTTTGTTATGCAGAAAGGCGTACACCTATTGATAATGAGCATAATTAATCAGCTTTTAATCTAAAATTTTAATCTGATGGTTAACAATTTAACAATTGAAGATGCTGGCATATTCTTAGTCGTCCTCCCAAATCAATGAATCTGATTTACTCTTCATAACTTCCTTGTATTTCTGAATGCATGTGTTACCCTGTTTACTTTTTAACATTTACCTAAATTTCTGAATGCCTGGGTTACCCTGTTTACTTTTTAACATTTACCTAATCATATTAAGAAATTACTGCAACACTATATGATTGCCACGTTTAAATAATTAACCTTTCAGATTACCATTTAGATTTCCTCAACTATGCAACATTTCATTTTCTGACTACCTGTGTGTTTCATTTTCTATGCGCGTTTCATTTTCGCCACGGATGTCAGCCGCGAGTTAGCGGCTGTGCTAGTTGTACTTACTGTTTGTTATTTGTGGAGATCAGGTGCAAACAGAAAACAAGGTTTTAGAAGACGTCAACGTGCCGGATGCAATACTGAAATATATTTCAAAGTGTGGAGTATCGAGGCTTGTAATGGGGTCGCCCTCTCGCAACGCATTCGCAAGGTAGCATCAATGGTTTTATTTGAATATTCTGTCCTAAATAAATGAGAAAGTTTAGCACAGTACTTTGGATTTTGTAAAGAGGGAGAGGTTTTGTAAATGAATTTTGTTTTAATATTTGTCTTTGGATTTTGTAAGTTCAGTATATGAATTTATGTGGGTAATAGATTTAGGTTAAGGTGGATTTGATGTTATGTAAATTTAGATGTTAAATAACTCTTAAAACTTTTTTTTTTGGTTGAATATCATTTTAATATCAAAGCTTCAATTGTTTTTTATGATGGATAGAGTTTCTATTTAAACTCAAGACGATGGGTAGAGTTTTTACAAACTTAAGTTGAACTGGAGATGGGTAGAGTTTCTACAAACTTAAGTTGAACTTGAAAAACTAAATTCATGACACAATTTTTATTCAAATTTTTTTTTAACATTATGAATAACTGTGAAAACCTAAATCTTCTATATTGTTAAATCCATCAACCTTGTTAAATCCATCAACCTTATGATGTTAACACCACTTTCTATGTAATCTCGGAACACAAAGTCTTCAAACTTCAACTTTTTAAGACAGAAGCAAGGTCAAATGAACCCTCACATTTTACACCACCATTATAAACAATAGTCCAAGATCTGAGGTATCTGATATCAACATTTATTTGAGGCAGAAGCAAAGTCAAATGAACCCTGAGATTTTACACCGACATTATAAACAATATTCCAAGATCTGACCCTCACATTTTACACTACCATTATAAACAATATTCCAAGATCCGAGGATATAAACAATATTCCAAGATCTGAGTATCTGATATCAACTTTTCTTGAGGCAGAAGCAAGTTCAAATGAACCCTGAGCTTTTACATCGACATTATAAACAATATTCCAAGATCTGATTCCAAGATCTGAGGTATCTGATATTGCTCACAGTATATTCTAAGATCACACGGTATATATTTTGGGACATATTGCTGAGCATGCCATGACATAAACCTGGGTAGACTTTAGGGAAAATCTATGCCATGCATAAGAAAACCAACATATTGCTGAGCACTCCATGACACAAACCTGCGTAGACTTTAGGGAAAATCTATGCCATGCGTGGGCAAACCACTGAGCGTGCCATGACACAAACCTGTGTAGACTTTAGGGAAAATCTATGTCATGCATGGGAAAACCAACATTTTGCTGAGCATGCATGGGCAAGCAACAATACAAACTAGACTTCCAAGCTCCAATGTTGGAATTTGCAAATGAGGATGAGTTGTAATTTTGTAATTTTAAGTTTATTATCAAATATATTTGACCATATTACTTTACAACAATACAAACTAGATTTCCAAGCTCCAATGTTGGAATTTCCAAATGAGGATAAGTTGTAATTTTGTAATTTTAAGTTTATTATCAAATATATTTGACCATATTACTTTACATGATGACACTTGACAATTTTTTTATTTTATTGGATGATGAAATATCTTATAATGAAAATTTTATTTATAAAATTTCAATATTGTGGATTACAATCATTTTAAGATATTTATAAATGTTTATTTAATAAATCATAAAATTTCTAAACAATATTAATTCAAAGTGTTTAAGTTTTCACAATTCTTCATAATACTACTTAAAATTTCTAAATATAAATGGTTAAAAAAATACATAACATTACTACTTCTACTTCCTACGTGACATCCGCTATCAATGAACAAGATTGATCGTGTCCCTCTCTTGGACATGCACTAAATTAATGCAACCTGAACGTTCAAATAACTACTTTTCTTCTCACTCATGTTTGCTCACTCCTTTGTATGAGTTATACAGTAAACTAATGCAACCTGAACGTTCAAATAACTGTTTTTCATCTCATTCATGTTTGCTCAACCTGAACGTTCAAATAACTGCTTTTCTTCTCACTCATGTTTGTTCACTCCTTCCTTTGTATGAGTTATACACTAAATTAATGCAACCTTGAACGTTCAAATAACTGTTTTTCTTCTCACTCATGTTTGCTCACTCCTTTGTATGAGTTATACACTAAATTAATGCAACCTTTAATGTTCAAATAACTGCTTTTCTTCTCACTCATGTTTGCTCACTCCTTTGTATGAGTTATCCTTTGTGCTTTTCTTCTCACTCATGTTTGCTTGCTCACTCCTTTGTATGAGTTATCCTCTGTATGAGTTATACACAAAATTATTGCAACCTTGAACGTTCAAATAACTGCTTTTCTTCTCACTCATGTTTGCTCACTCCTTTGTATGAGTTATCCTTTGTTCTTTTCTTCTCACTCATGTTTGCTTACTCACTCTTTTGTATAAGTTATCCTCTGTATGAGTTATACACTAAATTAATGCAACCTTGAACGTTCAAATAACTGCTTTTCTTCTCACCCATGTTTGCTCACTCCTTTGTATGAGTTATAGAAAGCCCATTCAGTCGAGTGACAATGATATAATATGCCTTTATTAAAGCTCTAGACTGTTATATGAGCATTATTTTCTTTATTTATGAATTATATAGAGCCCTTTCAGTCAAGTGACAATTATGTAATATGCCTTTGCTCTAGACTCTTCAGGATATAGATTCAATTTTCATTATGAGTCTGTAAAGTTTTCAATTAAAATTAATATATTGTCTAAACTTTTTATTTTTTATTATGTTTGATACTTTTACTATTTAGGGTATTTTTTAAGATGATTTTTGTTTACAATTTTATAAGAAATTTAGAAAATTACAGATTTTAATGGTTGAAGATTATATATTTTGGATGTACTAGAGTTTTTGGAGTTTTAGATTATTTTTAAAGTACTTTTTAGATGAGTTTTTTTATAATCTAATAAATTTAGAAAATTTTAGATTTCTTTTGGAGTTTTTGAGATTACTTTTACTATTTAGGATACTTTTTGGATAAGTTTTGTTCACTGTTTGGATAAGTTTTGTTCATAATACTTTTTGGATAAGTTTTGTTCACTTTTTGGATAAGTTTTGTTCATAATTTAATAAGAAATTAAAAAATTACAGATTTCAATGATTGAAGATTATATATTTTGGATTGGTCTTTTTGAGATTTTAAGAGATGAATGGATTTATACATTAAAAACAAACAAAAACCAGATTTAAACAATGATGTTCTTGTAGGATAATGATGGCCTTGTAAACACGTTGGAATGGAACACACCAGGTTGGTCGTTTGGGAAAAGTGGGCCGAGGAGTGCTTTAAGAGCGGGCTGAGAGATTGGTCGTTTGGGAGAAGTGGGCCGAGGAGTGCTTTAAGAGGGATGAAATAGCGAGGTTCTTGGTTTTTAACGGGTCTGACAACCCGCAATATCTCAGGTAGGTAGTGTGTCATAATGCTGCTGTGATAGTTGGGATAAGGTTTGGGTCTAATAGTAATATCGATTGCTCATATGAGCATATTAGCAATTAATCTCTTCATTTTATACTTTTGTATACATACCCAATCTTTGGTACATTTGATATTATACAGTTTGATAGACAGGTTCAACGGGGCCCCTCTCCAAACTGAATGGCTGGATTTTAGGGTATTTATAGGAGAACAACCATAAACCCGCATCCGCCTTAGAGCTTACCACATGCATTATGTCTCCTTCTCCTCTTGTGAACTTTGACACTTGACACTTTGACAGACAAGGAAAAGCTCACAGACCAGGAAAAGTTCAGAGCTTATGATCTGAATAGTTTCCTCGGGTAGGCTTAAAGCATAACCTCAATGTATCCCAATCGACCTCAACTGAATAGAATAAGCATATGTCTCTTGTTCCCTCTAAAAAAAAATCGGGAAGCTCCTAAGGATGGGGGTTCAAATTAGAAGAGTTGATAAGGATCAACCACCTCTCAAGTTTCCTCTTTTCATGGCCAGCACATGCCACGAGCACCTGAGTATTTAGCAGGTGGCACTGGAGTTTGTTATGCATCTTGAAACAATCGAAGGATTAGCAGATGCCATAGTTCTAGGCTTGAAACCTAGTATGGTGCAGTTCCAATACCAACTTACTAGCTTGTAAGAATAGAATGAAGAACTAGTGATAAGGAAGAAATCAGAGGAGAAATGTATGGTTCCCTCTCTGTTGTGGCAACAATCTGGGGGCTATTCCCCTTATGCTATGATATTTTGGAAGGAAAAATGTGCACTCCCTCTATCCATACGATATTACCCAATACCCAGATGATATGGAAAAGAAATGAGACTTTCTTGTGGATTGGGTGGGAGTAGAAAGGTGGTTATAAGTTGAATGGAGAAACAAACCCTAACTATTTAATAATCGTTCAAGACTGCCAGGTCAATGAAACATTGAATCGGGCAATGGGTTTTTGCATGAAAGTGAGAAACAGGTCTTAAATCGACCCTCAACCTCCTCTTCAAATCGATACGTCGAGGAAGATTTGTTTTTCTTGATACAGGTTGTTGGAGTTACGTTGCCCACGAAGTTAAGTTCATACAGGGTGTTGCTGGTGTTGCCCACGAAGCGCGCTATCATGCATGCTGGCCTACGACCAGAATTGATATATTCGCTGGAAGCTGCCAAGCCAGAAGCGATAGAGTTGAGAACCAAACATTAAGTACTCTGTTACTCAGCATTGAATGCATGGTAAGGGTAGATATGCATACTGTGAGGTTATTCAGCATTGAATGCATGGTAAGAGTGCACATGCATCCCATCATTAAATGCTGCATGAGAGTAGATATGCACAATTGAATTTGCTTGAGAGTTGGTATGCATCTTCGAATTTGAACTTCAAATTAGATGGTGCATACTATTCTCAACCAGTATTCAATACTATTGAATGTTGTATAATAGGGTGGATAATACTCATCAGTTTGAGAACCTAGAAAGCTTGAAGTTCGCAATTTGAGAAAGAACCATAAAAACAGGCCATCTCTTTTGAAAAATGTGCTGACTGTTGCACAGTTTTCCTCTTGAAAAACTTGCTGGCTGTTGTACTTTTTTCCTCAGCTTCCCAATTTTTTTTGTTTTCTAGAAAGCCTAATTTATAAAAAATCATTGATCAATTACACTAATTTTTTTAGTTATTGTTTTAATTTTCAAAATTTATTTATATTAAAATATATTCAATTTTTTTTATATTAAATATGAAAGAAAATAAATTTATTTTAAACTTTAAATTTATAATGTAAATATAATTTTTTTTCAAATGACCTAAATTTTGATATAAATAAAATATATCCAAAATTTTAGGGATGATTTTATGGATAGAAATTTGTTTTAAAATGTAGAAATTTTGGTCAATCTTATTAATTCTTCATATGCCAACTATAAATGTTTGACCATATTTTTGTAAAAATATTCAAATTTATAAGGATTTTATATAGTTTTTTATAAAATTTTGGAATGATTTTTAAAATAATTAATCTAGTTTTTGGAAAAACCATGAAAAATTAACCCATGAGTTAAATTTAGCCCCTAAAATCATCCATTTCAAAACCTATATGCTTATATTAATTTATATAAAAATGGTGGATTTCCAAAAATTAAATATCTCAAATCAAGAAGGTCAAAATTAACATATCAGTAACTTGCTCTCATTGTTGAAGAAGAAGAAAAAAAAAATATATATATATATATATATACTTGATTTGAGGTGAAGAAGAACATTTAACGTTTAGAATATCATTTTATTTTATTTATTACACATTTAATTAAATAATAATTTTAACTAAATACTTTGTTTTTGTTATGTATGAAATTTAATGAAAGTTAATTTAATATTAATATTACCATTTTCAAATATAATAAATTTTAATTTTAATATAAACAAAATATATTAAAACTTTTTTTTTTTTTAATGTTAACTAATATATAGAAATGAAAACTACATATCTCCATCTAAAATTAGTTACATATCCACCCATTGAAGAGGTGAAGAAGGGCATTTAATAGTTAGAATATCATTTTATTTGTTATATATTTAATTAAATGATCATTTTAATTATATTTTGTTTTTATTATATATGATATTTAAAAATAATAATTTAAATGTAAATATCACCTTTTCAAACATAATAAATTTTAATTTTAATATAAATAAAATATATCAAAACCTATGTTTATGTTGAATAATATAGAAATAATGGATTTCCAAAAATTAAATATCTCACACCCTTTTAGGAATCTTCCTTTCAAGAAGGTCAAAATTAGTTACATACCCTCGACTTGCCATCCATTCAATAGCGGCATTCAACACTTATAATATCATTTTATTTGTTATGTTTTTAATTATAATTTGTTGTTGTTATGTATGAAATTTAAGAAAGGTTGGTATGGTATCTATGGTAATTGTAAATGGTAAAATTGAAATCAATAATTTGTAATATTATATATATATGACTTGCCATCCATTCAATAGCGGCATTCAACACTTATAATATCATTTTATTTGTTATGTTTTTAATTATAATTTGTTGTTGTTATGTATGAAATTTAAGAAAGGTTGGTATGGTATCTATGGTAATTGTAAATGGTAAAATTGAAATCAATAATTTGTAATATTATATATATATATATATATATATATATATATATATATATATAATCTATTTTTAAGATCACGGCCAAGCCAGCGTACCCCCTTTATATATATAATCTATTTTTAAGATCACGGCCAAGCCAGCGTACCCCTTTCTTTCTCTCTCTATATATATATAATTTAAATAAAAATAAAATATATTTTTTATAAATATTTAAAATTTATATTAATTTAAAAAAATAAATATCAAATCATCATAAATAAATATAAATTTTTGGATAAAAAAACATTTAATTTTAATATATTATATTTTTTTTAATAAATATACAAAACTATTATAAATACAAATTACTTTTGAACATATTTAAATTTGATGTATAGATTGCATAACCATTGTATTGAAGAATAGATATAATTACAACAATATAAATGCTACAAAGTTCAATGTAATAAAATAATCTATACCAAAAAAAAAAAATCAAAAAACCATCTTAAAAACAATAGAGATATTTAGAATTGACATTCTGATAACAATTAAGATACCATATTTCTAAGGATTGTGAAAGCTAATTGATATTATGATAATATATTAAGATATCATATTTCTATCTCGGATGGGGTGCCATGTAGCATATAGTGGCCACGTAACATCGGCTCGAGCCCAGCCATAAAAATGGCAGGTTGGCTCCCATCTCTTATCCATTAATAATGGGAGTCTGTCTTAACTGCTTGTCAAGAGCCGAAGGACGGCTCCCTCGCGTGAGCAGAGCGACGACAAGGAAATTCAATGGATGGGGGGCGATAATGGGAGCAGTCATGTCGCTCCTCCTTGATATCATCCAACAATGCACCACCCTTCACCATTTCACCCTCAACCTGCACCAGGCAACCAACTCAGTGCTCTGGTTCAACCATTGCAGAACCTTTTGCGACATTTCCATCTGCATTACTTCCTCGATGCCACGGGAGAGAGGCAAGCCGCGTCGCGGCCCTGCCTAGCATAGTTTGACAATGCGACAGAGGATGTGGTAGCTGCTAGAGTGGGCACTCTCCATAGCCTGCACTCAGCGCACTCTGGTAGCACGCAGAGGAGGGATGGTCAAGTTGCCTCCAATGGCTTATGTGGAGGAAGTAATCCTGGAGGAACCCATACAGATCCCTCCGGAGTCCCTTCTCTTCACCATGCCAAAGAATTGGCAACCTCCAAGCAAATTCTCTATGGAAGATTCTACACCAGCCTCCGTGGCTTGCCACTGCACCAACACCATGGAGGAGGAGGCAGAGGAGGTTCACATCTGCATCGTGGAGGAGTAATTCCCGGAGGAATTCCTCCACGTGGCCTCTTAGAACGCCCTACTTCCAAAAGACTACGACTTATCCAGTGCCGCAGCGAAGGATGGGGACCCCGGTAAGGAGGAAGACGCACAGGGATGGCACGCAAGGAAGGAACATAGGGATGGAGCACAGGACAGAGTGTAGGTTGCTACAGGTGAGGCTGTGGAGGGTCTAGGTGGCACGACAATGGAAGGTGGCGAAGTCTTTGCGCCACCTCCTATCTCGATTGTACCATAACCATGGTATGCCCCCCCACCCTTCTTCCACCCGGAACAATTGGAATTAGTGTTTGAGTTGCGGAGCCAGATGGCAGATCAGATCCACCGTGGCACACTCATGCACCAACGCATCGATATGTTGTATGAAGCATTCTCCAATGCACCAAAGGGGCAAAAATGTCCGATGTGTGCAAGACCTTTTGTCTTGCAAACTCGGAATAAACCGCACAACAGAGACCCTGACGAAGCAACTTATGATGCTAACGAGTAATTGCATGGCTTGAAGCTCTTTCTGATTCTAGTTAGATGTCAATCTTAGCTCTTTCTGGTTCAGTTCCAAGTCCAGTCTAGTTTTAATTCTGGTTTTACTGTTTGATGTAAAGACTATAAGCCGCCACCTGCCTTGGTTTCCACTAATTCGGCGAAATAGTTGGCAACCTAGCGACAAGTGTAATTTTTCTATGTGATATGCTATAATAGGATCTACCCCTCTTTTTATTTAAAAAAAAAAGATACCATATTTCTAAAGATTACGCAATCGAAAAATGTAATGGTTAAGAGTAATCTTATTTATGCCAAAAAAAAAATATTACCATATAAATTGATTCCTTTTCCATTTTAAGGAATATGTACAAGTTTATTGAATAAAAAGGTTGTTTATGAGAAAATGTACATTATATAAATAATTTGAAACTTTCAAATCACTTTCTTACATTTCATACATAAAATTTATTAAAAATATTACAAAGTATATTGGCTCATAGAAAGCAGCATACTAGAACTTGGGCATGGAAAAGTAAACTCCCCACCCCAACCAATTGAACTTTTTCAATATATTTATTAATTTAAAAAAAAATGTTTTAATTTCTTCTATCAATTAAACAAAAATAAAAAATAAACATAACCCAATACTATAAACATAATCAAATGACAAAGACTAGTTTCCTTACAGCGATTATCTTATTTTTTATTAACTTTGTTGAACTATTTTGTAATTAATACGATTATTAATAATTTTGTTCACTTGTGAAAACAATTGTTTATTAGGAGGATCAAGGCGCCAGATGTACCGGCCACTGTTGTGAAAAATGCTCCGCCGTCTTGTATTCTGTATGTTGTAATGAAAAACAAGCATTCGTATGTGACACCGGATGTTTCTTCACCTTCAAAAAGAATAAACTACGTGGGTGTCGGCAGATCTTCCAGTTATGGTAGCAACTCCACTTCACCATCAAGCAAAAGCCCAACAAGAGGTAATAGTTTGCAGTTGATTTCCTTGAGCTCTGCTCTTATGCCTTTCGGTTGTGCTTTTTCAAATGTTTGAAATTCAGGTTTTGTCTGAACTTACGAGATGGTAAGCTAGCTGCATTGTCAACCATGGCTTTTGGTCTCGAAATTCAATATCTGTACAATTGGATCTTGTTATCAGTACTATAAGCTAACGTTCACCTCTTTTCTCCACAAATAATGGAGACCCAGATGCAGATGAAAGCGAGCTTTCCATGTTTCAGGCTTTTAAGTTTGGCATCCGTGAAAGTTTAACCTCTGACAAAAGAATTTCAATAAGTGCGCCCACTGGAACTAAATTACTCAAAAGTGGATCTGAATTGAAAATCAACTTAAGTACTACTAATGAGAAATCTCAATTTGTCAGCATGCTGGATGTAGAGGCAGGAGTTTATTCTGATAATAAGACAGGATTACAGGCTTCTGCAGAGATTTCAAAGCTTCCATCAATTACAGATGTCTCAAATCCTTATAACGAGAGTTTTCTTCTCAGAGATGAAGTTATTTCCAATAAGAATGGAATTATCTATAAGGATCAATCAAGCTCAGATTTCCAACATGATAAACAGAATTCCAGATTAGAGACTTTTGGCACAAAGATGGAAGAGAGCACAATTTCCAGGAAAAGCCAAATTATAGGAGATCCCAGTGAAACTGAATATACCCAAATCAATTCATGGCCAAAAGTTTTTCAGGGCGACGAACGCTATTCTCTTGTTATTCCCAATTCAGAAGGAAGAGAATTTTCGGAAAAGAATATGGAATTGCAGACTTCTCCTACAAGCCATTGGTGGAATATGGAATTGCAGACTTCTCCTACAAGGCATTGGTGGTTGCCATCAATGGCAGAAAGTTCACATCAGAGTGAAGTGCCCTTCGGCGTCTCCCTTTCAGATTTAGAAGCTGGCAGGCCTGTTGATCGTGCCATTCTCAACATCGAGGACAATGCATTGAAATGCAGCCAGGACTTGGATGAGCGATCTGCTTCAGGGAAGACCGGTTTGGCTTCAACGTCTTCAGCGGTGAGAGGCATTTCAATCTCTTCGTGACCTCTAGAACAAGTTAATGTTTTTTCAATCTATTGATCTTTAAATTCGACCTTAGCATGAAATATATTAATTGAAAGATATTTTGCCGTCAAAATTCTGTACATGTATGATGTTTGTCCATTCCCAGTGTCAGTGTCAGTATGCTTATCCCTGATATGTTTGTTCATTGTTTGAATTCTAGACGTTCTAAATTTTGGGAGTTTTTTGGTTTTTTTGTTTGATTTTGTTCGAAATTGGGTGAGGAATGATTAATTTGTAGATTTGAATGATTAGTTTGTATAATTTACATACTGATTCTATTTATATATTCAAAAATGCATAATCAACATGCTGAATCTATTTTATATATTTAAAAATACAATTTAAACAACAAAAAAAATAAAAAAAAATAAAAAAATTACATTACCAGATTCCATTACCCAAAAAAATAGAACATTTAGCTAAAGCTATGTCTGAATGCTTATTCTGGAGGGAAGCGTTACCAGGGAAAAGTGTAACATCGGTGCTTAAAGCTGCCCTGACATATTTGACATAGGTCGGTCCAATATATAGAAAATTTAAAAAATAACACTTCAATATAGACGAGAAAAGAGCTGGAACTACAGACTGGGAATTTGAAAGTCTGTGTTGGTTCAGACCTTGTGAGTTTTGGGGGAAGTGTGGGTTTGTATTGCTGTTGTTGTTGGTGGTTTCTGGCAGTTTATGCACCGTCCATTAGTGCTGTCAAGGTGGGTAGACGAGGTTGAGAGTACCTGAACCTTCAAGAAGTACGCTGCCCAGTCCCGGGTTTGCTTGAGTGGTTCCATTTCAGGAGGTGCAGCATCACAGTGGCCAGAGAGGGTAGAGTCCCTGTTTACACAGGAGCCTTGCAACGGAAAGGCTTAGAGGGCCGTCCCTTAGGAAATGCGATTTAAGTCTATACGCTACTATAGCTAGGGTTTTTAAATTGGCAGGCTGAGAAGGCCGTCACTTAGGAAATGCAATTCAAGTCTGTAGACTACTATAGCTAGGGTTTTAAAACTCGCAGGCTGAGATGGCCGTCACTTAGGAAATGCAATTCAAGTCTCTAGACTACCATAGCTAGGGTTTTAAAACTAGCTTTTGCTTAAAGAAAAAAAAGTAATGGACACTCTTTCATTCTCAGTTTCCAAGCAAATAAACAGTTCATTGTAACAATTAACTAGTAGAAATGATCAATAAATGCTCAACAGTAATCAAGAACTTAGCTTTTCCAAATTTCTTTATGAAGATCGACCTGTGGTGCGAACCAGAGTTCAGCTCCAAGCTGTCCAACAGTTGGGAAGACACACTTGAGGGTGCTTTAGCTCCCCACCAATGCAAAACCAGGTGTGCTGGTAGTGCAGCTCGTGCATGGCCTCAGCTTAATAAGGGACAGGGTACGGGACAGGGTACTCTTGACTAAAACCCAACCAGGAAGATAAAATGAACCACAAGTATCACAGCTTAAACAGTATCCACAAGACCACAGTAAACTCATTGGTGGAGAGGTCTCTAGCACAAAATAACAGCTAACATCTGGCCAAATAATATACTGTGTGTGCCTTCAGCCCGGGTCAATAGCATATCTCTGAAGTATATTTTTTTATATCTTTTAGGTACCAAGAAATTGTATCTTAATTTCTCTGTGATATTTCTCAATACTTCATAAATTTGAAGTTGAGATAAAACTAGGTTAATGCATTCGCAATTATATCATAATTTTTATTAACCCTGTTCTGTTTAACTGTTTGGGGCGACTTGAACACAAGATCTAACTTGGCCTTTATTTACCACGTACTGACTCTAAACTTTGCAATCTGTACAGGACATGACTCAAATAGAAAAGTTGAATCTTGAAGTCGTCCGTATTCGTAAACAATACAATGAAGCATTCGAAGAGGCTGTCGCTGCCAAACAAAAGGTAAGGGATTTTACGATTATATCGCTCCTCCGGCATTGAATTTGAGTTTCTGGTTGGGTGCTTCTCACAAGCCTATATTGTGATCAAAGGTTCAAGAACTCCATATTCAGAGAGCTGAGGACTCAAAGAAACTAGAGACGGCAAAGGCAAGAGTAGATCTCGCTATCGCGATAGCTGCAGAAGAGATGGCAAGGCGTGAGGCAGCCGTGCGGGAGTCAGAAGCAGCTAAACAAATTGCAGATATTCAGGCGAAACTGAGGAAAAAGGTAGAAATATTAGCCAAAAAAAATTCACGGGACATGAAAAGGGCAAAGAAAGCTCTAGTATCAAATGACGAAAGGTACAGAAAATATTCCATAGAAGAAATGGATAAAGCTACAGATTTCTTGTCAGAATCAAACAAGATAGGGGAGGGAGCATATGGGTCTGTCTACAGATGTGTATTGGACCATATAACTGTGGCCATCAAGGTTCTTCACCAAGATGCTTCTCAAGGGTGGATCCAATTCCATCAAGAGGTATGAAATTCAGGGATAGCTTTAAGGAATTAAAATCTTCTAGTGATTACTGATACTCTATGACAAACATTTCTTCAAAAAATTTTAAGCATGTATTATACAAAACCTGATGTGTTTTCTAGGCCATGAATGTTGATGTGTTTGTATTATTGGAAATCTTACAAATTACAGGAAAAAATATTGGGGCGAATTGGTTGGGAAAAAAACTAGCCCCTAACCTCTCCCCAGGAACTATTTAAAGCAAATTCAAAGAGAAATCTATATTTGAAAGCAAACTTGACCTAAAAATGATCAAATAAGCTCATTTCGTGTGAAGATTTCTGTTTCAGGTTGCAGTACTATGCCGCATACGTCATCCCCACATCGTTTTGCTGCTTGGAGCTTGTCCAGAACCAGGATATTTAGTGTATGAATACATGGCAAATGGCAGTCTAGAGGATCGTTTATTTCGAAAGGGAGCAACTGCACCTCTTCCATGGTTTCTGCGCTTTAGAATTGCTTGGGAAGTGGCCTCTGGGTTGTTCTTCTTACACTCTTCCAAGCCCGAGCCCTTAGTTCACCGAGACCTAAAACCTGCCAATATCTTGCTGGATCAAAACTTTGTCAGCAAAATTGGCGATGTGGGTCTTGCCAGACTTGTTCCCCCATCTGTCTCATGCAGCGTTACGCGGGACAAAACCACGTCAATTGCAGGTACATTCTGCTACATTGATCCAGAATATCAAAGGACTGGGATACTTGAAACAAAATCTGATCTTTATGCTTTTGGAATTTTGCTTCTGCAATTGTTGACTGCCAAGTCGGCAGAGGGCCTTTCATATACTGTTGAAAGAGCTGTTGAGAAGGGCACTCTCAGTGAAATTCTCGATCAAACTGTTACAGATTGGCCTGTCGACGAAGCCCTGAGTCTAGCGAAACTTGCATTGAAATGTTCTGAGTTGCGGCGCAAGGACAGGCCGGATCTGGGTACAGTTGTGCTGCCAGAACTTCAGAGATTGAAATATATTGCAGAAGCCTATATTGCAGAAGCCTACTTTGAGGACAGGGGAATGGGCAATTCTCCACGATCAACAAGCCAATTCCCATTAAAACTGTTTCCCAACTTGGCAATACCCAAAAGTTTCCTTTGTCTGTTTAGCAGGTGAGGTTTGGTTAAGATGAACGAGACCTGAGTGAATTGGCATGGTGGATATCCTCATGCAACAGCTAATGGACTCGAGATTCATCTATAAGTGCACCTGCATCAACATTGCTCATCTTCCATGACAAATATGAGGCTCATCTTTTAACCATTCAGTGCATTAAACTACCTAGTACAGGTTGCTGGTAGTTCTTCAGAATTTTGAGTATGTACATGCTACATTCATACATAGAGACTCTGATAGAGCTTAGAAGTCGAGTATTTAAGCAAATATCCTTCACTCAATTACACAGTAGTCAACGAGACCGTTATAAAACTTAGAAGTGGAGTGTTTAAGCAAATAGCCTTCTATCAATTGCACAATATTCAACGAGTTTCATATTGTAAGTAAGGACCGCCAACAACATAAATAGGAATTTGTACACTTATTTTTGTTTTGGTTGCAATGAGTTATGTTATCTACTTGTGGTTTCAAAGAAAGAAATGGAATGAGAAGAATTTTAACACTTATCCATAACAATTCAAAATTGTGACAAAAAATTGATAAAAAAAAAATAAGTGGATTTATCTAAAATACCATTAATTGATCACGACAAGATGCTACACCTAAAAGTGGGTCATGTTTATGGTTTTAAAAATCCACAATATAAATTTATTAGATATTAATAATTAAAAATATAATTTTGATTATTGTTAACAAATTTGCATTTTAACAATATTTCTATGTGAATTTCATATCTATGATATTTCTATTTGTGTAAATTTTATATCTATTTTTTTTTTAATCTTTTTATATAATGATTTTTATAATTAATGTAAATATTTATTTTCTCTCTTTCATATATACAGATATATTTTTATTTCCATTTGTATCTATGGACATATAGTATTATTGTTATTATTTGTTATAAATATTATGTTTTTTAATCCAACATATGATGACGTAAGCCTTCTCCATGTGACAACATCTCTATCATACTTGGATGTAAATGTATCTTGCTACTCTTGTGTAATAAGAAAAGTGATGAAAACCATAAGATAATTTACTTTCAAAAAATAGAAAGATACTCCTTAAATTTTGTACAATCTACTCATTGATCAAATGCCTAATATTCAACAAGGTTAGAACTTAGAACTAGAGTTTAAGCAAACAACTTTCATATTGTAAGTAAGGACCATCAACAACTTAAATAGGAATTTGTATATTATTTTTGTTTTGTTTGCAATGAGTTGGTTAAATTATGTTAATAATATATTGTAGATTTGCATGGCCTTAGATTTTGTCCACTTAAGAACATGAACTACAAGAATTTACATGTATCCATTAAGGACAACAAAATTATGACAAAGAATTGACACAATAAAGACAAACGACTTCATTCAAAATATGCTAATTGATCACAACAAGATGTTTACACCCAAAAGTGGGCTACACTTATGGTTCTCAAATCCCTTAATAAAAGGAAATGAAAATCAACAAGAAAGTAGAGGACTTCAAAAATTTTAAAACCAAAGTAGATTCCTTAAATAGTGACGGATCAAGCATTTAGAGGGATCACATCTCTTAAGGTGTAAATGTTTTTAGAATGCCGAAACTTAAATGTAAATATGGATATGTAAAAACTACAAATAATTCTATGTAAATACCATAGCTATAGTGTTTCTATTTATGTGTGAATTTGGTATCTCTCTTTTTATTTCTCTATGTAAGAGATTATACTCTCTCTCTCTCTCTCTCTCTCTCTCTCTCTCTCTCTCTCTCTCTCTCT
>ML804979.1:15492-76197 GCA_009831015.1 Picea engelmannii | reverse complement strand
TATATTTGACATTGTTGTAAGTATAGTATTATTGTTATTATTTGTTGTAAGTACTATATTTTTTCAAAATTAACATATGATGATGTAAGTTTTTTTTTTTCACATGAAAAATTGAACTTATATATTATATATATAAACGGTCGCTTTACAATGACAAAAGTTTGACATGGTTGATGCTTCAGCCCAAAATACAATAATTTTACAGCAAGATCTAACATCCCCAAATGAACTATGGGGGGTTGAAAAAACTCTTTAGCACCCTATCTACAGGAGGCTTCACATGTTGCCTATATAGAAATATGATCTATCCATATAGCATACCCTAAATCCGAAAACCAACAAGAAACTATAATCTGGATATCAACAACTACAAAAAAACATCAATAAAGAGATAGAAATAGAGATGGACCCTCTAGTCCATCCTCCATCTGAAAGTATTTTAGTCTTCTTTCCTTTGATCTAGATCTTGTTTGGAAATCTCATCAGCCTCCCTCTCATTAGCCTCCCAGTCAAAATCTCTATAAGTATCATGAATTCTAAAGCCGAGAATTCTGAAATGAGGGTCGAGATCCGATCTTTCCAAAAGGTCAGTCCCAAGACCTGAAAGTCACTTTTTTCGGTTCATCCATTCTATCAAAATATTTGAGTCACCAACCACCTATAGATCATAAATATGTAAGCAGAGAACCAAAGAAACCAATGCCCACACTCCTAAAAGTTTTTCTATGGTATCTGTGCATGGACCACAGTTCAACATCCACCTGAATTTTGTTTGACTATTTACCCTGATTACTCCCCCCGCTCCACTTAGCTGCCCATTTCTTTGTGCAGACCCATCAAACCAGCCTGCGGGTCTTTCTAGTAGAATCTTTGGAGGCAGTTTTGTTTTTGTTGGAATTTGCAATTTCTTCTTTGTTCGCCCTAACCAGCTCTTCTTTGTTCGCCCTAACCAACCCATAATCATGTAGATCACCAAGGCTATAGATGTTTGTCCTTCCTCAAACACTGTTGTGTTTATTTCCAACCAGATATGCCAGCATATAATGGAGGGCAACATGTGCCAAAGAGGATGCTTATGACACCAATCCTTAAAGAGATTTTGCAGGTTCCAACCTGTCCAACCAGATTTTATCTTAAGTGCTGCCATCAACTTTGTCCAAACCTGTTGAACAAATTTACAATGTATCATCAAGTGTTGGGTTGATTTTGTGTCTTGTTTTCACAAGGCGCAAATTCCAGACCCTGACGCCCTCTTCTTTGCAAATTCTCCCAAGTGAGGATCATGTTCTCCATCAACAACCAAGTAAAGAGTTTGAGTTTATGAGGCAAAACCCATTTCCATAATGAGTTGTGCCACCAATTGATACTTCGTGTCCAGATATTCAACGCTATAGCGTCATAGGCATTTTTTGTTGTAATAACCCCCGAGGAGATGTTCCCTATCTAGACTAGCTCATTCGGAGAGTCTGAAAGAAAAATTCCTTCATGGCCTAGGGCTCTGCAAAATTCCTCCCACTCTTCTGCCTCCAATCCGACCATTCCCATCTCCCAGGCATATTTCCACTACGTCATAACTAAACTTTGCCTTCCCATGTCTGCAATTTGAAAAAGAAAATGGTAGCCTCTCGACCTTATAGATTCAATGAGTCCGTTGGATAAAAATGATCTCTTGCCCAACCCAAGGATTGACTCTTCTCCAAGGCGGAAGGGCATCGACCTTGGATTCCATGCAATCCAATGTGCCACCACATGAAAGGATTTGAGGAGCCAACTCCAAGTAATTGCGGATTTTTGTGAGCTCGTCGCGGGTCTTCTGAGCCAAGACACCACCGAAGAGGAATGTAAATATTTATCCAAATGACCCTGTGCCAAATACCATATTTCAACAGACAACGCCAAAGGGTGTTAGCATCCAACTCTTTGCTCAACCAATCCAGATGTTTAAAACCCCAACCACCATAGGCTTTAGGCTCTGTCGGGTCCTCCCACTTACAAACATGGATGCGTTCTGTATCCCCACAGCCCGACCACAGAAACCTGTACATCATTTTTATGATCCTGGAGAGAACTGTAACTGGAATGTTTGTTATCGCCAACCAGTACACCGATAGACTTTCTAGAACTACTTTAACCAAGACAAATCGCCCACCCAACGCCAGCCAACGATGACACCAAGTCCCGATCCTTTTTTCAATTTTTTGAAGGAGCCATGATGATGTAAGCCTTACCCACATGGAAACATTGCTATCATATTGAGTTGTAGATGCACCTTGCTACTCTCTTATGCAATAAGAAATGTGATGAAAACCATAAGATAATTTACCTTCCAATTATTTGTTGTAAGTATTATATTTTTTTAAAATTAACATATGATGATGTAAGTCTTACCCACATGACAACATCGCTATCATATTGAGTTGTATATGCAGCTCGCTAGTCTCTTATGCAATAAGAAATGTGATGAAAACCATAAAACAATTTACCTTCCAAAAATCAAGCTCTCATCATCAGAAAATAGAAAACTACCTCTCAAATTGTGCATAATCTACTTATTCATCAAATGCTCATGATTCCCATCTTCAATCCACCAAGCTCCTTTATTCATGCTCTCAACCAAAATCTTATGTTTACCAAGTTCACTCCAATCTTAACTCCTCCCAAAGTGAAATCCTTTCCTCTCCCCCTAAACTCTATTTATAGCATCTCAAGGTAAATGGGAGTAGGTAGGGAATTAAATGTTGAACTGAGGGAGGTGACATTAGCCACTAAGGTGGTCTCCAAAAGTAGACTAAATTGAGTGTATCTCAAAAAAAAATAACCTAGATGTGAAGTATCTCCTAAAAGTGAACGATATCTACAAAAAGTGAAATTTATCTTTTTATGTTGAATTTGTTATAGATTCTAAATAACCATTATCTGGAAAGAATAAGAATGGCCAATCAAAGTTAAAATTCAACGTTAAATCAAAACTCAAACCCAGAAACTCAAAGTTAAAGTTTGACTAAAATTCCAAAATGGCAACTTAAGTTTAACTTACACTATTCAACCTTAATTAGAATATTTAATTCATCTACATACATTCGCAAAACCCCATTTTTAAAATTTTCTCTGTCCTCGCCATGTGAAATCAGTCATTTGCATGACCTATCAACACCCTTAAGGACCACAAAGCACCTGAGACCTTGATTAGCCTAAGCAAGAATGCATATATGTAATTGCACATGCATTAACATGCTCTTGTAATCCCATTAAATCACAATATCAATGTGTTGGAATATAATTCAAACCCACGAATTAAAAACCTAGGCTTGTGTATAAACACTAACATGTGTAATCACTAAATGATAGACATGTCAACATTCTATCTATTTCATAATAAACATTTTATATATAACATCATTGTATTTACAGTCATAGGATTTCGTCAACATAGGTAACATGGAATTTCACTCAATATTTTTGGTGCTCAAAAGGTGAGGAACTACACACAACCTCCTCTTTTCAAGAAACTTCATCATATCACTTTGTCCTTTAAATATACAATTTATAGAATGAGATTTACTTTTTAGTTATTCAATTAATAAAAATTTGTCAATATACATTCAATTAATGGAGATCAAGGATTTCAACGAATGAAACAAAATATAAAGTTCATGTTCTCCTATGAGTGTACTTTTTTATATAAAATTTGAAAATTGTGTGTTAAGATTGTGAGAAAACACACAAAAGAGGGAGTCAAACCATAAGATAAGAACCCTAGTGTTTATATTGAAGAAACCCTAATGGGGACTTGAATACTCAATTGCATTAATGATCATTTGATGAACTCATCACTTGATGGAATGATACATAATGAGTGAACTACAAAGCTTTATAAGATTTTAGGGTTGTTTTTACAACTCTGTAATAGTTTATAACATTGTATTTGAAATATTACCATTTACATGTTTTTAACATTGGTAAAATTACCTCATATGCAATATTACAATTTGACAATTTTATAACATTTTCTATATTATTGACTATAAACATTGAATACAATAGGTAAAAGGTATCATCAAAACTTTGTTGTGGTGAATATCTCCACAATTTGTTGATCTGTGGGACAATCTACCAACTCAAGAAATATCTTTATACATATTAGAAAGAAAGCAAAGAATGAACATAGTATATTCTCACAATTTTATTTTGCATCTTTATCCATAGGTTCTTGAACCTTTCCGATAACACATTATCATAGCTTTTGCTATCTCAAATGATCAGAAAATATGAGTACCCAATGTACATAGTTAAAGTGTATCAAAATAAAAAAATTGAGACATGGTAACCATAATAACCAATAACATAAAAAATCTGATACCCAAAACTAAAATGACACATTATCTTGATAGAAATAAATGAATACAAATAAATCACTCAAATTAGATATCATATGAAGGAGTTATCCCAAATTGATGGAGTTCAAATGAAGAACTATGAAAAAAGGCTATATTTGAAACAAATAAACATCAATTATAAAATGAGTTTTTCACAATAACAAACATCAATTATAAAATGAGTTTTTTTTTTTAAATTCATAAAAAATAACTTAATCAAAAAAATGATAAAGAAAAAAAATAATAACAACAATGTAGAGTGTTTAAAAAACAATAACAACAACAATGTTGAGTGACTCAATAAATATAAAAAAGTTGATTGACTCAATAAATATAAAAATTGAGATATTATTGTAAAAAAGTTGATTGACTCAATAAATATAAAAATTGAGATATTATTGATGTATACAAATTTAGATAACTGTACAAATTGAAATAGTGTAGATATATATCTAAGTTTTTAATAATTTATTTTTTTTATTAAATTTATTTTTTTATAATTTAGCTCAATCCTAATCATTCATTTTTAAATTTAATTAAATATATAAAAAAAAACATTTTTAAATTTAATTAAATATAAAAAAATAAAAATCAAATTGACAAAATTGGTATAATAAATGGTTTTTTTTTTTTTTCCACGTTGGAGATTCCGCGCTGGAAACCCACCCCAGATACTTCCCCACATAGCTGGTATGGGAGTGATAAAGCTTCGCAGCCCCAAGGGACACAGGTTTCGAACTCATGACCTCTCCCCAATCTGAAAGAGTGTGCGCATGTCTTAACCAATTGTGCTATCCCATGGTATAATAAATAGTTAAGTGTACCAAAATTGAGATAAGCATAGATATCATTAAGCAGTAAGAATCCAGTGCAATGAACTCATTTTCCCATCCAATTTAATCTATTTTTATTCACAAAAATACATCAAACTATAATAATATAATAAGTTACCTAAATTTTCTAAATGGATAAACAAGTGTACTTTTATAATACCATGGCTCATATGTCATTTCAGCAATCAAATAGATCAATTCACAAATATATTATCATTTTTTTGGGTAGGTTAAAGATTTTAGCAAATGAAGATTTTTATGAGATATTTGTTTGAAATTGGGTCAGAAATTGTTGAATTGATAGATTTAAGTAATTATTTCTGTAGAATTCTAGTATTATGGAAGTTTTTCAGCATGTTGAATCCATTTCTACATTTAAAAATGGATTTTGAACAACAAAAATAGTGATTCATAAATTTATATGACCGAAAAAATAAACCATTTAGTAAAACAACTAACTGACATCAGTATTTTTATTCAACCTTGCTCTGTTTTACTGTAAGTTGTTTTGGATCTGTTTTACTGTGATTGTTTTACTGTGATTGTTTTGAGGGGACGAACACAAGATCTAGCTTGGCCTTTCTTTACGACGGATTGACTACAAACTTTGCAATATGTACAGGACATTATGACTGACATAGAAAAGTTGAAGCTTTCTGGTTGAGTGATTCTCAAAAGCCTATATTGTGTTGAAAGGTTCGAGAACTCCATCTTCAAGAGTTGAGGACTCAAAGAAACTAGAGACGGCAAAGGCGAGAGTAGAACTCGCTATCGCAATAGGTGCAGAAGAGATGGCAAGGCGTGAGGCAGCTGCGTGCGAGGCAGAGGCAGAGGCAGAGAAACAGATAGCAGATATTGAGGCGAAACTGAGGAAAAATGCAGAATTAATAGCCATGAAAAAAATCTCAGGACATGTAAAGAGCAAAGAAAGCTCTCGTATCAAATGACAAAAGATAAAATTGATAAAGCTACCAGTTCTTGTTAAAAACTGTGAGAAAACAAAACTGTGAGAAAATATGCACATAAATGGACACTGGAGATTTACCTAAAAACCCAAAAATCAGCACTTCCAAAAATATCTATTATGAATATTGACCAAACAGGCAAGCTAGGCTACATTTGCCAATTGACGCCATCAATACAACTCTAATTCCTTTAGTAGAATTAGATTGCAATGCAAAAACATGCATAGTCTTTGAATAACCATACAAAAACATGTATGGATTGGAAATAGTTATGAGAAGACATGTAAGACATCATTCACATCAAATACCATGGGCATGTAAATCATGGTAGCAATGGGCCTGTAAACCATTAACAATCATCGAATTAACCCAATTTTCCCATTAAACTTGACTTGGCATATACACCTACCCATCAAAATTAAGATAGGGGAGAAAGCATATGACTGTCATACCACTATGGCACTGGAAATTAAGGTTCTTCGCAGGAATGCAGCTCAAGGGTGATCCAATTCCAACAAGAGGCATGAAATCCAGGGGTAGCTTTAGGGACTTACAATCTTCTAGTGATTAATGATACCCTATGACATAAACACTGCTTCGAAATCTTCTGAACATGTATTCCACAAAATCTGATGTGTTTTTCTAGGCTAAGAGATTTTGATGTGTTTATATTATTGGAAACTTTACAAATTACACGGAAAAACAGTGGGGCGATTTTGTTGGGAAAAAAACTAGCCACTAAATCTCTCCCCAGAAACTATTTTAAGCAATTACAAAGAGAAATCTATATTTGAAAGTAAGGCCTAAAACTGATCAAATAGGTTCATTTTGTGTGAAGATTTCTGTCTCAGGTTGAAGTCCTATGCCGCATACCTCATCCCCACATCGTTTTGCTGCTTGGAGCTTGTCCAGATTCCGGATGTTTTATGTATGAATACATGCAAATGGCAATCTAGAGTATCGTTTATTTCGAAAGGGAGAAACACCACCTTTACCATGGTTTCTGCGCTATAGAATTGCTTGGGAAGTGGCCTCTGGATTGTTCTTCTTACACTCTTCTAAGCCCGAGCCCTTAATTCACCAAGACCTAAAACCTGCCAATATCTTGTTGGATCAAAACTTTGTAAGCAAAATTGGCGATGTGGGTATTGCCAGACTTGTCCCCCCAGCAGTCTCATTTAGCATTACGCGGTACAGAAACACCTAAATTGCAGGTACATTCTGCTACATTAACCCATAATATCAAAGGACTGGGATACCTGGAACAAAATCTGATCTTTATGCTTGGAATTTTGCTTCTGCAATTATTGACTGCCAAGTAACCAGAGGTCCTTGCATATACAAAATTATGACAGAAAGGAAACACGTGACCATGTTTGTTGGTTTACAAATCCCTGAATAAAAAAGGAAGGAAAATCAGCCAACAAGTTTAATACTACACAATTTTCAAAAGGAGAAATGCGACGAAAACCACAACATATTTTACCTTCCAAAGTTCAATCTTTCCACCCCACAAAATGGAAAACTTCCACAGGTATGCATAATCTACTAGTTCACCAAATGTTTTTGGTTCCCATATTCAATCCACCGAGTTCCTTTTTTCATGCTCTCAACCAAAATCCTATGCTCACCAAATTCACTCCAACCTTAACTCCTTCCGAAATGAAATCTTTCCTTCGACTTTGTTTAGAGGCTGTTAAGATAGATGGAATTACCTAGGCAATTAAATGCTAAGGTGAGCGAGGTGAAATAGAAAATAAGGTGGTTTCCAAAAAAATAGACTAGATACAATGTATAATTTTAAGAAGTGGATTAGATGCATTGTATTTTGGATAAGTGGATTAGATTCAAAGATAGATGGAATTACTTAGGTAATTAAATGTTAAGGTGAGTGAGGTGAAATAGAAAATAAGGTGGTTTCCAAAAAGTAGACTAGATAAAATGTATAATTTTAAGTGAACAAGGTGAAATAGAAAATAAGGTGGTTTCCAAAAAGTATACTAGATACAATGTATAACTTTAAGAAGTGGATTAGATGCATTGTATCTTGGATAAGTGGATTAGATTCAATGTATTTTTTAAAAGTGCAACTTATTTTCATGTTATTTTTATTATAGATTTTAAATAACTATTATATCGATTTTAAATAGCTATTATTTTATAGGATAATATAAAATAATAAAGATGATTAAAAAATATTAAACTAAAATTCAATATAAAAATAGAAACCAAAACCATGATACATAATGTAATACACTTACACCATTTAAAATAAATTATGGTCATAGAAACTAAAACCATGATGCATAATGTAATACACTTACACCATTTAAAATAAATTATGGTCATATTCACATTAATATGTCAAGATTATATTATATTCTATAATAAACATTTTACATGTAATATTAACTCTAAATGTGATACACATGTCAACATTATATTCTATTCTATAATAAACATTTTATATGTAACATTAATAGTGTCATATTCAGATTAATATGTCAACATTATATTCTATTCTATAATACACATTTTACATGTAACATTAATAGGACCATATTCACATTAATAGGTTCTTGTTAACATTAATGAACATGGAATTTGATTTAGTATTTTTGGTCCTTAGAAGGTAGGGTACTACACACAACCCTCACCAAGAAACTTTGTTATATCACCATGTCATTTAATTATACCATCCATATAATGAGAATTACTTCTTAGTTATTCAATTAGAAAAAACTTATTAACATCAAATTGGTGGAAATCAAAGAAGAAACTTTGTTATATCACCATGCCATTTAATTATACAATCCATAGAATGAGAATTATTTCTTAGTTATTAAATTACCAAAAACTTATTAACATCAAATCAATGGAAATCAAAGATTCCAATGATTGAAACAAAATATAGGGTTCCTTGTCTCCCATGCATGCCAAAATTTAACTAGACATTTTTGTTGGAATTTGAAAATTATGTGCCAATGTCATGAACAAACACACAAAACCAAAGAGAAAGAGTCAAACCACAAGATGAGAACACCAAGATTTACAAGAAAGAAAACCCAATGCGGACTTAAATACTCAATTGCATTAATACTTGATCATTTGATGATTTGATTGTTTGATACAGTGATACATAATGAGTGCATTACATTGTTTTATATAGTGATGTATGTAGTCTAGGGTAATTTTTTAGCATTGATGCCGCTTTATAAATTTATAGCTCTTACAACTCCACAATAGTTTATAAAATTGTGTTTGGAACCTTACTATTTACATGTTTATAACATTGGTAAGATTAACTCATATGCAATATTACAATTTGACAATTTTACAACATCCCCTTTAATATTAATTATAAAGGATGGATTGCAAACGTGAAAAGGCATCATCATGTCAATACCTCCTTGATGATGACTTTGATAATCCCAATGAGTTGTTGCAATTTGAGAAATTGTGTTTTCGTGTGAGATTCGATGGTGTTGAATCTTTCCAATAACTCATTGTCATATGGAAGTTGGGGTGTAGTGGTCATAATGAAAAAAAAGAATAAGATGATACCCAGAACTAAAATATGATTATATGACATTGTATCTTTATAAAATTATGTGAAGAAAAACAAACCACCTAAATATGATGTCATAGAGGAAGTTATGCCAATTTGATGGAGTTTAAAAAAGGCCCTGTGAAAAATGTTAAATCTAAAACAAACAAACAACATAGATAAAATGGATTTTTCACACCATCTTTTAAGTAGAAATGTGATGACCTTTTAACATTAACCAATTGTGTAAAAATAACTGTAAAAAGAAAGAATGATGTAACACATGAAAAACATGAAAAAAAAAAACATAATTTAAAAGAAAAAAAACTAATAAAAAATATGATCAAGGTTTTCAAGACCTTTCTAACAAGTATATAAAAAATCACAACATGACCTCTACCACTCCTATTTGCATAAAATTCAAAGATGAAGATGGTTTTCAAAAATTCCAAACAATCCAAAGAAAAATGACAAATTGGTCAAAGAGAGGTCATTAAAGGGCATTTGGATTTTGGAAGCTCTAAGCAATGAAGGCAAAGGAAACACACTTAAACTATACCCTATAATTTTTTACTATTTCAAAGACAATGATATAATGCATTTTCAAAATTTCGATATTAACATATAGAAATTTTGAGAGTAAAAAAGAATGGCCCAAAAAAAGTGTTTTTGAATGAAAGAAATACTTTCAAAATAAACCATTCTAGAAGGCTTTTGAAAAGAAAGAAAAACACTTTAAAAATACTAGTTTATTTGAAAGAATAATGTGATGCCCAAAACTAAAGACGTTGAACTTGATGATATTTGTGAAAAGAAAAACTTTGAATCTAACTCTCTTATAATTTTCCAAGGATGAGAAATATGTAAACACTTTATAAATGCTCTATTACTTTGGTACCATGTTGAAATTTGATTATTATGTTACAATATAAAAAATAAAGAAATATAAAAAAATAAAGAATCATATCATAATAGATGAAAATACCATGATTTGTTGTGGAAAAGTACTCACGGGGAAGATGTTGAAGATATGTGAGTCTTATGCATGAGGGCCTTACACACATAATGCAGAACATGTAATGATAGTTGTGAGGAATATGCAATGATTGTTACTCCTTTCAATGTTACTTCACAAATACATATGCTTTGTATTATTTATGACACACCAAAATGCAGTGCATATTCGCTAGTCAAAGTCATATTTGGTGTTATTCTATCTTATTTAGAGGATCTCTTTAGTAATCCGATTTTCTCAATCCTATGTATTAATTAATCTAAATCAATAAACAACCATTTTCATCATATAATTGATAAAGAAAAAGTTAAAATTTCAAAATTTTAATTACAGTGACATTGAGCAAGGAGTATGGGTACAAAACTAGTCCTAGGAACAAAGCTATGAAGAACAATTCTAAAATGTTAGCCTTCACACTTTGTTTTTAAAAACAAGCTATGCATTTTACATGCATGTTAATGATTTCAAAATGAGTGCGTCTTAAAAAAAACTTATTTAAAATTATAAAACATTAGTCTTTACATTTTCTCCCTAAATGCAGTTTACATGCATGTTAATGATTATATTTAATTTAACAATTATACCAAAATGTCACACACATTAGTCATTTTTGTTGAGTTTATTAATGTTTATTTGGATGAGTTCTTATCAAATCATCATGGGTTATTATTAATTCATTATTATTATTTTGTAACAATAAGGTTTTTGATATTTTTTGTTGGTTTTTTTAATCAATCTTGAGATGTTTCTTCTTGTAGCACTCGTCTTGAGGTTTCCAACCTCGAGAAGGGTGCTATGCCATAATGTTCACTCAATCTAATTTTATTCTCCTGCTTCAATTGCAATCTAGGTCCTATGATAGTTATAACAACTTTGTTTTTTTTATAATTTTATTGACACTATTATATTTGGAGTCAAGAAACGATACTTATTTCGATATTAGTTTCAACACATGAGATTTTGTTATTTCAGGTATTGAAATTCATTGTATTTCTAATTTTTATTTCTTTATTTTTTTTACAAACATCATATTATCGACGTGTTGAGTACACAACCCACCCTTTTTCAATTTTAGGGTACCACTTTCCCTTTATCGTCAGTTTTTAATATTTATTTCCTTATGTTTTGGTTTTTTAACTACATTTTTTTTATCTTCTTTAAGTTCATGTGTTTTTTTTTGTTCTTTTTTACTTCATGTCTAAAGATTAAGAAAATTCCAAAAGAAACTCTAATATTTTCATAAAAAGGGAAAAGAAAAAATAAGTAAAAAAAGAGATTAAAATATAAGGTTTTAGAAGTGTCAATGAGACTATTGGGATCAAAGAAAATAAGTATGCATTGAAAGAACCTAAATGTCAATCCCAATGAGAGATTATATAAAGCACCAATGAACCATCGACGTCAGAGGAATTCAAGACAGTTCGGAAATAGGAAATATCAATGTTTTTCGTTGATTGTCGATGGGGCCATCCGACATCGACATAATTCATGGAAGTTTTGAAGAAAGGAGCAAATCGTCTCGACCGATGTCAATGAAATACAAACCAAGAGATCAATTTCAGTCGTCCGATTATAAACAAGAATGAATCTCGACTATTGGAACTTTCAGCATGAATGGTGGCTACCCTGGTCGTGACTGTACGAATCCATGTCATCATGCCACATCACCATCTGTACGTTATCACATCATCATGCCACATCACCAATCGTATACTTCCACGTCATCAATTGACTTCATTTTCTCCACGTCAACATGACACATCACACTGCTATGTCATCATACGGGTCCAATATGTCATCATACGAGTACCAATAAAATGCCAATGCACATCGATAGAATAGAACGAATATACGTGGAATATTCCACCAGGGTTCGGGGAGAATTGTCAAGTAATACAATTTTGTAAACGTCGATTAACACAATTTGTCGACTCCTAATGAGTGAAACAAAGCACACCAAAAGAAACAAATTTTGAAAGCGTCAATGAGCTAGAAAAACGACATAAATATGCATTGTCGGTCATCAAAATAGGTTTGAATTTGAACATAAAGAATTGATGGTGGCATTTAAACCCACAAATCCATAGGACCACCATTGTAATGATTGAAATTGAGTTCAGATTTGGCCTTAGAACCCTTAAATTGTGTTACGAGGAAAACCTCTCTATGGCTAGGGTGAACCACAACAGACAGAAATGACTGTAGAAATCAACTTTCTTCTCAAGTATGCTATACAAACAAATATGCTAGCAAGACAAGATAAAATTCCTACCTCATCCAAAATTTTGATGAAGTCTACCATTAAGCACTCGACCCAAAGAAATATACCTGCAACTAGTCCTCAACAACCAGGCAAAGCAAGCATATAGCGATATTATATAATGTTAGCACATTCAATAACATAATCCATTAATAAACATGACAAATATGCCCATGGAATAATAATTCAATATATTTGCAAGATATCAATTGGACGGGAAAAGAGTATTTCTATTAATAAATGATTAGCAGAAGTGAAAATGTTACAGACTTCCTTGTCGGCACTGTTCGGAACCGAGAAACTAAGTTCATTCCAGCTGGGCCTCCACCACTTCAATCCTCCACCAAAGGCAAGCTCATAAGAGAGAAAAAATGAGGTTATCAATCAATAGGGGAAGAGATTAGGGGTTGAACATTGTGTTCAGACTTAAAGGACAAAGGGATGCAGACTCAATATCAAGTAAATAATTTCTCCAGACTAACTTTGCTCTCAAAGTTGAATTCTTTCTCCTTTTCCATAGCTCGAAATTGGCCCATTTATAGCCTTCAAAATGGAACTGAAGGGTTGCGTCAGAATGTTTCCAGTATATGGAAGGCCAAGGATCATAGATCTCATGTCGTGACATGGAAATCTGACATTAATTTTCATTTTTTGGCACAAATCTCGATGTACACGGACTGTAGTGGAGTAGCCTATGTATACACATGTTGTATAGTAGGCAAAATGCATAAATGTGGAAAAATATTTATTTTGGCTCTGGATTTTATAAACAAGGAAGATAAGTCTGCATGGGGAAATGGAAAAAGGCCTTTGTGCAAGATTGCATAGGGTGAGGCAAATCTTTCTATAATAGATGCCCCCTAATGTGTGAGGTCAGAGGAGTATCTGCGATGGCCGAAATACGTTATAAACAACCCAGAAGTGGAGTGGTAGGGAACCAGCTGGACGAACTAGTTGCTCATTACATTCTACACTGACTTTGCATACATGGCTACCAATAAAATTACATTGCAGATCCATGTGAAAATATACCTAACAAGTGTCTGTGGCCATGAATAGGAAAATACAAATGCGGTTATATGCCAATATCTGTCATAGTCACGAACAAGGCCCAGTAGAACCAGTCTCAAAACCAATCTAAAGATATGTGTACACCATGGAGTACAATCTGATCTCCCATGATCACTGAAGTCATATAGGTACTGGTTCAATGAAAAGGAAGCAACAACTCAGGAAAGTTGCGTCCACATAGTGATGTCTTCAAGTCTTCTACACAATTTGCCAAGGGTGCAAGTCTACATCATGTGAATATAGGAGTTGAGGTCAAACATAATGAGACATCGTTTGATTACCATTCATTGATGTATATCGTTAACAAATGTGAGACAACCTACCAATAATGAAAGTAGGTATCAAGGCACCGAGTACATTCTTACAAGTGTGAATAAAGGAGATGGTGTCGAACACCTGAAGAATCCGTCGATTATGAGACATTGATGTATTCCCAACTGTCGATGGCGAAAGAGCCTACCACTGATGACTACAAGCCTTAAGGTACTCATAAGACTCTAGGTCATGTTTCCAGAATAAATGGGTTGAAGTCAATGGAAGGAGACCCGCTGAAAGGAGAGCATTAAGGCATCTCTCATCAGTCAGCATGAGGTACAAATCATGAGCTTCATGATTTGGTGTAAATCGAACAAAGAACATTTTCAAGAACCAATGACCCTATATGTCTTTCGCATGTGCCAAGTGCAAGCGGTACACGAAAAAGACCCTCTAAATAGCAGTCGATGATGAAAATTGATGACAAAGGCAAGGAAACCACCAATAAGGCTAATGGCATCCAAGACACTGCACGAGTCCCAATGTGTGAATAGATGTCTTGCCTTCAAACACAAGGGAAACCACCCAGTCAATGACCAATGATGAAATGTCGACTGTTGGGTTCAAGGTTACCTACCAATGATGAAAGTAGGGCCAGGGTGCATGATAGGACTTCAACATCATGTGATTCTAAGACAAACTGAGGGTATGACCGACATGCAAAGTCAAGAGTTCTGAGGAGTGGCTAACACAGGTTGATAGACTTCCTTTGAACAAGATAATGAGACATATGGAGGACTTCGACAACATAGACCCAATGATGAAACCATAAGATGCAGAAGGCATCAATGAAAATCTCTATAGGGACTGGAAGAGTAACCAATTGATAGAGAATATTTTGTAACGAGCTCAGCTTCCTAAGGGCATGCTAATCCCAAAATTATGATGATGAATGGACTCAATAACTTTGTGCTCTGTTCAAAGGCGACACAACTGCTACCAATATAAGATAATACTCCCTTACCACCCATCTTTTTTTATTTTTTCATAGACAAATGAATGATATGATACAGAGGAGGAAACGAGTGTTGCAAGTAAGCAAAACTAGTTCCAGCAGTGGAACATACCTATGCTCAATGCAAGGAGATGCATGTAGGAGATGGAAACTCGGAGGAATGTTCCCTCCTAGGTATAGGGTGTCAAATTGCAAAGGATATAAACAAGTCTTTGCTTGGTTGAGGATGAAAAACTCCTGAGGAAAATGATTTATAACGCAAAGAGAGAACCGACTATAGGCTCAATACTGCAAGCAAGGGCATGAGATGCAATCACAACTTAACACCAAAAAATGTCCTTTTTATGACTTCTAGTCTACTTGGTGTGAAAAATGGATAAACTTGTGCCAAATATACGTCTTTTCAAATCCCATTTACGAGTGTGAAAGAGACAAGTTCACTCGACAATCTTTTCTCTTTTTGAAAACGAGTCGGAAAAGAGCTTAATTAAAGCTCACGACCTTTAAAGTCCAATTTAACGAGTGTGAAAGGTTCAAATTCACTTGGCAATATTTTTGCTTTTTGAACGAGTTGGAAAAGAGATTAACTCGGACTCGTTTGGGAGATTCTAGGCGGCAAGTCATGAGGGAGGCCAAGGCTCCCGTGCTGGACTTCTGTGGAATGTAAGTATCTTACGAATAGCCGACATAAGCATGGGAAAACCCAAAGCTCTCCAAGTCGAGGAGGATAAATAACTAACGGAGTATATAGTCTCTGTGATAGATCAGATAATGTCTCTTACCGGAAAAGACATAGGTGGGGGCATGGGATACCCCATAAGGCCATCCCAATCGAAGGGAACTTCCTCGGGACTTGGAGGGAGAGTACTCGGGGAGAGAAAAAATCTCTCTTGTTTAGAAAGTGCAGGATCAAGAATGTTGATGACATGATTGAAGGATGCATCACCCTCCACAAGGAGAGTAGGATCGACTAGAGATTGAAATGGTATGACCACTTCTTCAATTCTAGGTTGAAGAGGATACACGATAACAGGGATAGTGGACACATCACCCTCAATAACGGGGGTGAGGTCAGGAGAGGATTGCGATGACATTACTTTCGTGTCAATCAAAGGAGAAACAGGGTGTGGGGAAACCAGAGATGCCTTGAAATCTGAAGGGCCCTTAGGTGAGCCCCACGCTTATGGTATCCCAGCAGTAGTTGGACACAAACAAGTAAGGTGATCTCCTTCACAAGTCCTACAAAGGAATTTAGGCTTACATCTGAGGCGTCAAGGCTTCTCAATTCCCCCAACGTTGTTCACAACGACTAGTGACGTGATCTCAACGTGATAGGTAGAGGTGAGAGAGTCATCTCCTACATAATGTACAGAGGTCAGAGATGTGACATTGGTATGAATCGTGGTGATTAGAGTGGTGGCCCCAGCATGACTAGCAGCGGCCGGGTACGGGTTGTCAACATAACTTGTAGAAGTTGTCGACCCATCTCCAACATGATTGGCAGAGGTTGGTGATGGAGCTCCAGTATGACTGACAGTGACTGGGCTAGCGATGAGTTGTGGCATTTCATACCAAGGTATAGGGAAAGATTGGCTTTGGAACATTGCAGGCCAGGAAGGATATTGGTTTACCCCCTGTCCCTGTCCGGAAAGGTAGTATCCTCCGCCTAACGGATTCAAAGAGGTGTGTACGAGCATCATCACCGAAGTCTGTGAAGAGACAGAAGTATGATAAGGAATATTTGAGTGAGGATATATGTTGCCCCTTGTGAAGGGGTTCCATAAAGAGGGTAGCCTGAACCGTAAAACTAATTCTCCCCGTACGAGATACCCGAGGATACATGAGGACCTGTCATGGGAAAAGTATTCAAAGGAACCGAAATGGAGGACGAAGGATACATGAATAGGGTGTAATAATGTAACATCCCCAGCCACCAAGCGGCCTGGGCAATGCCACTACTCGGACACTTCACTTAGTTCTAATACCAAACTATAGCATCCCCGGCCAACACAGAGACTGGGTAATGCTACCACTACGGAATATACACTTATATAATATATGCATTTTAATCGAATTAAAACACTTAATCACAATAATCACATAATTAATGCTACCATACAGAATCAATGGAATTAACAGTAGTTCATATACGCAACGAAATACATGATAACATTCAAGCATCACATACATGCATAACATATAAACTAAGCACGGACCGATACTTATCTTTTCAATTGGACTAAATTCCACCAACTATGTGTAGACCTTCCACAAACCTCCCAGCCTTAGACCACGTTGCTCATCACGCTCAGCAGTGGGTCACCCTCGAGCTGGGACTAAGCTCCACCTTAGGTAAGGGATTCCTAGACTAGGCCGAGGTTACAGGAAACTGCACAGTGCAACTAGAAGGATTCTCTCCAGGAGCCTTCTTACACCCACTACTCATGGACTCTCATTCCCCACATGCCTGTTCCACCCGGGAGTATACACCTTCACTGTCACACAGTCCATCGGTTGCTTCACCTCCCTCTCAGGGTCTCGGCAACAAGACGGATCAGGAATTCTCATAGCTCTGTAGCTAGTGCTGGACTCTCTCTGGGAGAAAACCACTTCCCAAAAAACTCTCTCACCTGGAGAGAGTTGTTCATAGGCCTGACACCCTGCCTCTTCTACCACGGGACTAACAACCAGTTTCAACTCAAATCCCACAAGGTGAGGATAACAACAACAACAATAACAATTCGGTTAACTCATGGGTGACGACAGCAACAAGAATTTGGGTATGGACATCCAAAAATGACAACATTCCACACTAAGACATACCATGCTTCAGACATTTAAAGGGTGCTCGGACTTCACAGGAGACATGGCTCGGTCCACGAGTTTGTCATTGGTTTCAGGGTGCGTGACAAGGAATTAACGCAGAGGTCAATCACAGAGCTAAACAGAATTCACGAAGGATGATGAATGGCAAAGTGACTCAAGTGAAGGATGGAAGAATGACCCACGAACAACCTTCTCAAAAGGGTTTCCTTCCTTGTGCGTGGGTAAGTAAATGCAGATGCAGAGTCAAAACGGTTCATACGCCCCTGATCCCAGCGAACTCAGGCGGAGGATGACGAATGAGGAGCGAACCCCCAACACGACTGACTTCTTTAGCTTTAACTACATGTGCCCAAGTTGACACCTGTCTTCTTGGAGCTGCATGCACTCCATTTTGCATACGTTCCTTTCCCAGGAACTTAGGACAACACTTGGTCAATTGACCACCATAGCCTTTTAGGAAATAATAATAAATTAGTATTCCCTTTAGAGGTAATCTCCCCCAGCTTATCCCCTAGGCCCACAGACTTAGCCTTCTCCCTTACCCAACCATGTGGAAGATTAGTCCCCCATCACACTTTCTTCGTGGTCGGTCTGCACGCAACGATGTTTATATTTTATTAATGATCTGCATAGTTACATATACAAAATCAGGCTCTTGGTCTTTAACACTTAGGCTCTCCTTCCTAATAAACACATAAGCCCACCAACTTATCAACACTCGGCTCACCAGCCTACAAAACATCTTTACAATTTATAAATACAACTAGGGCTCATCCTTGAGGATATTACAATCCCCTCCCCTTATTTTTGCACTGTCATCAGTGCAATTCTTTACACAACATTAGCAAGATTTCCAAAATCTTCAAAAAGATGCGGGTATTCTGCCAACATAGCATCCTCATGCTCCCATGTTGCGTCCTTAGGACCGTACCAGTTCCACTGGACCTTTACAAGCCCTATGGATCGATTTCAGAGTTGTTTTCTCTTTCGGGTCCAATATGTGCACAGGATGCACTTGCAAGACGCCTTCTTTCTCCACATGAATCACATTCCAATCAATAGCATGATTAGCATCAGGTATAAATTTCTTAAGCAATGAAACATAAAACACATTATGTACAGTCATGGATGCAGGTAATGCAAGCATATATGCAATGTATATATATGTATATACAGGCAATTCTAATAACATTATAACCTGTATACAAGATACACAACATACAATAAATAGAGAATTGTACTTATCTTTTGATTGAGAAGACTTCCATATCACATGGTCTAGACCAAGGTACCAAACCTTAGCAGCACTCCAACCAATGGTCTCTCCTTCCCCGCATGTATGTCCCACCCCAGGAGTGTACACCTTCACTGTCACACATTCCATCGGTTGTTACAACTCCCTTTCCTTGGGCTTCAACAACAAGCTGGACCGGAAGTGTTAGAGCACCGTGGCTTGAGGAGTTCCAACTTCCCTCGGAGGTCTCCAATCAACATCTTCCCCAAGCTACTCTTTGTAGTCAACATTCTAACTTCAATCAACATCATCTCATCTGCATCACCCACATGCAGTTATCATGAGAAAACATAAAAGAATTCATTTAGTAACTCCAACTTAGTTCAAAAAGGAATTCAATTTTTTCCCCAAAAAATGAAATTCCATTTCATAATTCTTCTTGGTTGTTTCCATATTAAGATTGCAACCTTCCTTTTGGTTTTCCACAAGCACCAAACTGCATAGCATTTTTCCTGTAATGCTTCATCTTGCATACTGCCAACAATTTGTCAGTATTTCTTGTACATCATAATTCAATTGCAATATGTATAGAACCATATGCAGTGAATTTAGAATTGTCTTCATCTAGCAATTCAATCATAATTATCAAACAATTTAATAAAATAGAATGACTCGTCATTCTATGCATATGCATGTTCATAATTAATAAAAGTAAGTTCATTACTTCTTTTTCTGAACAAGAAATTTTCCTGTAGTCAATGCTCATGTGACTACTTGACTTGCAACTTTCCTGTTGCAATGTCTAACAACTCCTGAAATGTCCTCAGCTTCATGAGTTCACAACATTTTAGCTGTTAATAACAATTATTTCCATGCAATAATATATATGCATGTACTTACAAAACATATTCAACCATTGCATTTAGTATACAATTCTATCACTTACTATGCATGAGTGCAATTCTCCATGGATACTTATTCAGTGCACCTTGCATTGAATTACATAATTCTCTTTATCTCAGTCATGTATCTCACCATCCATGAGTTGGAATTCTGGCCAATGTGTTGACACATTCTCCACACACTTCCTATTGTCTTCCCAATTAATTGGATGCCTTCCTTTTCGACCTGAACACTACACCAAGAATATAATTTGGTGGTGTTCATTAGTGTTAGCAAAAAGGTTGCAGCCCAAGTTTTATTTAAAAGTAGGAAGTTTTTAGTACCTATGTGGCTCATAACATTTCCATATCCGTACCTTTCCATATCCAACCAGGTCTTGGTCTCATACATGACTAGCTTACTGGCATTCATTCCTACAACAAGTTATTATCTTTTAAATCTTTGGTTGTTACCCCACAACCAAATTAACATGACATTATACTATGTCAGTGTGTGCATTCAGAAGATAAAAAGCTTTGAATTAATACAGGCCTCCAACCTTTACCACCTCCAGTGGTAAGCATTCAATAATAATCATGTGATTTTATAAAATAACTCTAGATGAGGAAATGCTTACCTGAATTTCCTTTCAGTAATTATGCAAAAAGAGAAATAAAAACTCATACCTGCATGACTGTCATTAATAAATTTTATACTACCTAAAAGTATGATGGTAGTAGAAGCTTCCATGCTTCTTTTATCAAACTTATAACCAACACTTCATCTCTCTGTTGCTTCCTTCCTTATGCAACAACATCACCAACAACACTTATAAACATGCAAGAATTATTTCCTCTGGCTGACTCAACAAGTCGTAACATACTTGCTGCCACAAAAATTGCAACAACTTCCTTCTCCCTATACAAATTTTCCTTGCTGAACCCATAAGTCTTCAATTCTTCCTGGATTCCTGAATCTTCTTGTGATCTCATTGTATTCACTATACATGACTATTTCTGCCCTGAGCACTTTCGACGTAGTTCCCCTGCCTAAGCAGGGTCTGTTGACCTCCCGATCAAAGTATATTTCAAACTTATGAGTCGCATTGACTCTTCGGGCTCGTGATTGAACCCAAAACAATTATACACAGGCCCCCTTTTCTCCTTTAGGTGCAGGTCCTGACAAACCTGCGAGCTTATTCCTGCGCTCTTACAAAACTCCAAGTTTTAGGTGCTAGCCCCTTCCTTCATAAGACCTTGGGATATGACCTCATGGAAAAATGTGATTGCAGGCGTGGGAAAGAGTGGTTTTAGGCCAACCCACTTTTCGCCCCGAAATTCACCTCCAACTGCCATGCATCACTTTGTTAAAACTGTGGTACAAATTGTGACCTGCTCTCAAATTTTTAACATCCAAGCAAGTTCTAGCCCCACAATCCAGCTCATTCGTCGACCTCCAATCCCTTGGCGATGATCCGCGATCAACAACTACTATATATTCTCCCTTTTCTACCTTCTTTCCTCCTTCCACACACGATCCCATATCTACATGATCTGTCGACACGTAGCTCCCTTCCAAATTGACGGCTACGGTTGATTCCGACTCTTCGACCCTCGGACGTTTCAACTCTCAACTATATTCTTTTCCCCATATGACAATCTTCCGAAGTGGAAGATATATTGACACCTGTCCTCAACAATCAGATGGTTTTGATGAAATTCGGCTCTCCGGCCTTCGGGAGTTCTCACGTCTCCACACACACAAATCTCCGGAGTGAATTTCCTCGAAGTGACAGATCTTCTGCCACATGTCCTCTCCAAATCAACGACCTTTATTCTCTTTGGAACTTCGGCTCTTTCCGACCAAAACCAGATCAACGGTCCTTCGACCTCCTCCTCGATCAATGATCGAGATCTCCTTCGGGACTTCAACGCTTTCATCCTTTGCTTTCCTCCAGAGTGCTCTGTACCCGAAGTTCCAAATCTAGCGCCACACATCCACTTTCAGATCAACGACCAAGATTTACTTCGGCTATTCGGGCTTCGACGATTTCAAACTTTCATCCTTCGCRTTCTCCCGGAGTGTTTTTACCCGGATTTCATGATCTGTCGCCACGTGCCCTTCTGGATCTAACGGTCCAAACTTCTTCTTCACAACCGATCTGACAGTTGTTGTCACTCCTCCTCCTAATATTTTGACTTMTTCCGCCTTGGAAGATTTTGTCAGTGTTCAAAGGCTCCAGCCTTTGACCTTTCTCCTGCGAATCCTTCTCCTGGATCTCGTTTTTGCTCTCGTAAGTGTTATCTCTTCTGAGATTTAGGAATTAGAATGAGTCCATCTCCCACACACTCCTTGTGTTATCTCTCCTGACCTTTTTGGTTTACTCAGTCTCCTAAGGGTCTTGGCCCTTCTGTTTCCTTTCAAAGGAAAACTTCGTGCCCTCCTGGCAACCTTCTTCTCAAAGCACACATTGCTGAGCATTTTCTACAGAGTGTTCAACAAATCTATGAGTATCTTCCTCTGATACTCTTGTCCCCGAACTCAATAAAGTGTTCTCTTTATGCACACTTGAAATTTCTCGATGCCCTCCTGGTAGAGCCCTACAGAGTTCTCAATGAATCTATATCTCTCCAAACTCAACACAAATTTCTTCCTGTGCACTCCTTGCACTTCTCCTGATGAAGGTTCAATGATATCTCTTCTGAGCTTCTCTGAGGTTAACTTACCTCTGTCAACGCACTCCTTGCGGACAATGTGCATTGCTTGCACTCGAAAACTCAGAGAAGAGAAACAATTGAAACTTATTCAATACTTCACCAGTTTACGCATTTAGACCAATCTGATTTAAGAAAACATTCAGATTTCATTTTCTTTATGATCTCTTCTCTGCTCTGTAATCATTTTCGGTCACTAGCCCCTTTCTCTTAGTCCCCAAACCATGTGATCATAGGCCATGACCACGCGTTAGATAACTAGGTGCTTACTTGGGCCTTCAGCTTTGGAAGTTTTCAAAGAACAACACAATAGACTCTTTGAGTTCCGAATTACCAAACTCGCGAAGTAGGGAAAATCAACCGTCCACGTCTACTTAGCGTTTGACGGTTGACACTTACTATGGAACCTCGGGTGTCTGAGTTTCGGGTCTTCAGGACTTCGGAGCTTCGGAGGATCTCGCATCCACACATCTGAACTGTTAATCTCCGAACATTCCCAATCACCTTTGGTAACGTCATTATGTCACATCACTTAACGTTTTTCAATTGTGGGGGCATGCAATGGTGGTTTGAAGTAATCCACCTTTCATCCCGCAATTCTTTTGACGCTGACATGTAACCCCTCAGTGAAACCGCGGTTTGGATTGTGGGACTGCCTTGGAGAATTAACTCCCGTGCAACTTGGGTCCCTGCAATGCCTCCTGGCCGTCGATCTTGATGTATCGTGATCAACGCCAGTGTGGGTCCTCCAACCTTTAACTATGTTACGTAACCTCGACCCCACTAGCCATCCTCATACGGAAAGCCACATGGTGGAATACTTAGCGGCTAATATGTGGCCCATTCAGATGGGTGACACACATCTTGTTCCAAATGTCATTTCAATATTCCATGGTTCAGAATCCACTTACACTTAGCACACAACCCATGTGTCCACGTCAATCCAAGTGTCGTCATCATGACTCACTACTTTGGCTCTTCGAGTGATTTCTCCCTTCACTACTGCGTTTGACCTTTTAACATTGGCTAATCCAACGGTCGCAACTAACTGCCTCGTAACATTACCATATCTGACAGTCGTGAAGGATTCTCCTTCTCCCGAACAGATCCTAAGGTCCACATTACACCGCAGCTCAATACCACTTCTGTCATGGTTTTACGACACCGCTACTCCTCCTGAGCTTCATAACACAACCAAGGTAACTTCTTGGCACTCAGGAAGGTTCTGTGGTTCGAAATTGGTCCTCCAGACACAATTCCCTCTTGAAACATTGGGTCCAATGACCACTTACCCAACCCATCTAGGCTCTGCGTTGAAAACTTGGGTCAGAACTTGAGTTTTTTCCATTTCAACAACAACTCCTTCTGGAACTCTTGCTTCAACTTCCACTAACATGGCCCATCCACGCTCAGTGTTGTAACCATGCTCTGATACCAATTTGTAACATCCCCAGCCACCAACCGGCTTGGGAAATGCCACTACTTAGACACTTCACTTAGCTCTGATACCAATTTGTAACATCCCCAACCACCAACCGGCCTGGGAAATGCCACTACTCAGACACTTCACTTAGTTTTGATACCAAAATGTAGTATCCCCAGCCAACACAGAGACCGAGTAATTCTACCACTACGGAATATACACTTATATAATATATGCATTTTAATCGAATTAAAACACTTAATCACATAATTATTTCTACCATACAGAATCAATGGAATTAACAGTAGTTCATATACACAACAGAATACATGATAACATTCAAGCATCACAGACATGCATAACATATAAATTAAGCATAGAATGATACTTATCTTTTCAATTGGAGTAAAGTCCATCGACTACTTGCAGACCTTCCACAAACCTCCCAACCTTAGAACATGCTTCTCATCATGCTCATCAGTGGGTCACCCCCGAGCTAGGACTAAGCTCCACCCAGGGCAAGGGATTCCTAGACTAGGCCGAGGTTACAGGAAACTGCACAGTGCAACTGGAAGGATTATCTCCAAGAGCCTTCTTACGCCCACTAATCATGGACTCTCATTCCCCACATGCATGTTCCACCCGGGAGTATACACCTTCACTGTCACACAATCCATCGGTTGTTTCACCTCCCTCTCAGGGTCTCGGCAAGAGGTCGGATCAAGAATTCTCAAAGGTCTGTAGTTGGTGTTGGACTCTCTCTGGGAGAAAACCACTTCCCAACAAACTCTCTCACCTGGAGAGAGCTACTCACAGGCCTGACAACCTGCCTCTTCTACCATGGGTCTGACAACCCGCTTCTTCAACCAGTTTCAACTCAAATCCCACAAGGTGAGGATAACAACAATATCAATAGCAATCTGATTAACTCATGGGTGATAGCAACAATAGGAATTTGGGTATGGACATCCAAAAACAGAAACAATCCACACTAAGACACAACACATTTTAGACATTTACAGGGTGCTCGGACTTCACAGGAGACACGACTCAATCCACGAGTTTTCCACTGGTTTCAGAGTGCATGAAAATGAATCAACGCAGAGGTCAATCACAGAGCTAAATGGAATTCACGAAGGATGGGGAATGACAAAGCGACTCCGGTGGAGGATGGAAGAATGACCCGCGAACAACCTTCCCGTGACGGTTTCCTTCCCTGTGCGTGGTTAAGCAAATGCAGACGCAGAGGAAAAACGGTTCAGACACCCCCAATCCAAGTGAACTCAGGTGGAATATGACAAATGAGGAGAAAACCCCCAACATGGATGACTTCTTCAAATTTAACTGCATGCGCCTAAGTTGACACCTGTCTTCCTGGAGCTGCATGCACTCCATTTTGCATACGTTCCTTTCCTAGGAACTTAGGACAACACTTGGTCAATTGACCATCTTAGCCTTTTAGGAAATAATAATAAATTATTATCCCCTTTAGAGGTAAGCCCCCCTAGGCCCACACACTTAGCCTCCTCCCTTACCCAACCATGTGGAAGCTTATTCCCCCATCACTCTTTCTTCGTGGTCGGTCTGCACACAACGATGTTTATATTTTATTAATGATCTGCATAGTTTACATATACAAAATCAGGCTCTTGGCCTTTAACACCCAGGCTCTCTGGCCTAATAAACACATAAGCCCACCAACTTATCAACACTCATCTCACCAACCCACAAAACATGTTTACAATTTATAAATACAACTCGGGCTCGTCCTTGGGGATATTACAAATAAGTAGAATAGGCACCCATATGAGTGTTAGCTCATGATAGAGTATAGATAGGATTGGATCCATAAGAGGGGAGGTTCCAACCTCCCGCAGTAAGAGTTGGTTGAGGGACGTGACTCATATCGAACGAAAACATAGGCATCAGAGCCATGGTGCCCCCGGATCTAATGCTAGGATTCATATAAGTAGACCAGGGAGATGATTGCACGAGAGAAGGCATATCAAGAGGAACATGACTAGAGACCCAAGGCACAGATTGAGTATCATAGTTTTGCATACCATTATGAAAAGAGAAAGGATTCGTCCCCATGAAATGAGTAGGCATCATGGGGTCGGTAGTGGCAAACGAGGGAGCAAAAGCAACTCCACTATCCATGATAATGAAATCTCAGTATAGACCTCCTGAGGCCAACTAGTAATCAAAGAGCACACCAAAAGTCAAACAACCAATATGCATACAAACAGGGTAAAGTGGTTGAATGGCCTCCCTCCCTAAAGAAGGTATGTCTCTCCCAAGAGGGGCCTGATACTCCTTGCTAAAGATCAGAAGTAACCAAATCAATTATAAGGGCCCTCGTGGGCTTAACAAGCAGTCGGTTAGATCCCCTCGAAGAGGTAATCCTCCATAAAGGCTGTGTGTTGTCCGACCCTTATTTGACCCAGGGTACCTGCAGAATAACCCCTACAAGTAACCTATGAGACACCTAAGTCAAGCAACTAATAAACCACTGTATAACCGATGCACAGGCGAGCAGTCATAAGTCAGGTCCACCGTATGGGCAGGGTAGCAAAGCCCGAAACCTTGAAAGCACCACCTCTCATGGAGGTCAAGGCACTAGCAAGATCCCTAGATATGAATAAATCCCCAAAAATATCTCTGAGCTAAGAAGGTATCGGGGGGATATCCCTTCAACCAACCTCACGTGATCTCATGATTAACTCCTGTGTGAGCGGAGCCTCCTGATATTACCAATTATACAATGGATTTCTCCACTCCCTTTCTTAGACACATATGTTGATTGAATTTCCTTGGAGAAGTTTACTCACAAAATCCTATTCCAAGGCACTAAATCCTAAGCTAGTTTGTGCACCCTAGAAAATAAAATCGTGACTAATCAATTTTAAATTATAGCGTTAATTTTAGTGGCCATGATTATTCAAAAAGGTATGGTAGTGAAACTCATGATGTTTTGACTCTGAAAGAAAAGTAAATATGAAAATAATGCAAAGTCCTAACTTTAACTTTCAATGAATGATATGCTTCTAAAAAACAATGCAATTTTTTATTTCAACTCTGCAATTCTGAAGTAAAATGCAATCTTTCACTACATGCACTAAGCTAATGACAAGGACTCAAAAGACAAAAATGCCAAGCAATGCAAAATGCCTATTTTTTGTATTTTCAATATAATAAGAATAAATATGCATGGACTGAAAAGTAACTTGATATATAACCCTACTGTGTATAAAAAAAGATAACTCAAGCAGGATACCAAGCAACAAAACACCCAGTCCAATGTACAAGGACAAAAAAAATTGAAAAGGTGATGAGAAAGACTCTGCCCAGAAATTCAACCAAAGATGGGTTTCCTGTCATACCACAAGCACTTAACAGGCACTACAGAGACCTAAGAAGACTCATCAAACATCAAATCCCACCCAACAACCACCAGACCAAGAAAACATGCAAGGAAAGATGATGTATGTGACTGTTTAGGAAAACATAGAGTATACACACATCTTGTAGTGGGACAACCTGCGTATGTACGCGACTATCAGGGAAAAAAGTGTGTATATGTTTCAAAACAAGGCTAAGCAAGGGAGAAAGGATGAAAACTCAGACCCAGAGTGAACAGAGGCTGTCAAGCAATGATACGACAAGAAACATAATAGAAATGAGAGCAATCTAAGAAGAAAAGTACTTCAAATCCTAAGAAGGAAGATTCAATCCCTAGTATGGTCGCCAATTCTGTTATGAGGAAAATCTCTTTATGGCTAGGGTGAACCACAATAGATGGAAATGACTGCAGAAATCAACTCTCTTCTCAAGTATGGTATACAAACAAATATGCTAGCAAGACAAGATAAAAGGCCCACCTCATCCAAATGTTCGATGAAGTCTATTGTTGAGCACTCGACCCAAAGAAATATACCTGCAACTAGTCCTCAACAACCAAGAAAAGTAAGCATATGGTGATATTATATAATGTTAGCAAATTCAATAGCATAATCCATTAATAAACATGACAAATACGCCCATGGAATAATAATTCAATATATTTACAAGATATCAATTGGACGAGAAAAGAGTATTTCTATGAATAAATGACCAGCAAAAGTGAAAATGTTACCGACTTCCGTATCGACACAATTTGGAACCGAGAAACTAAGTTCCTTCCAGTTGGGCCTCCACCACTTCAATCCTCTACCAAAGGAAAGCTCATAAGAGAGAAACAATGAGGTTCTAAATCAATAGGGGAAGAGCCTGGGGGCTGAACACTGTGTTCAGACTTAAAGGACAAAGGGATGCAGACTCAATACGAAGTAAATAATTTCTCCAGAGTAACTTTGCTCTCAAAGTTGAATTCTTTCTCCTTTTCATAGCTCAGAATTAGCCCATTTATAGCCTTCAAAATGGAACTAAAGGGTCGATTTGGAACGTTTCTAGTATATGGAAGGTCAATGATCATAGATCTCATGTCGTGACATGGAAACCCAACATTAATTTTCATTTTCTGGCACAAATCCCGATGTACACGGGCTGTAGTGGAGAAATCTACGTATACACATGCTGTATAGTAGGAAAGATTCTTACATGTGGAAAAATATTTATTTTTGTCTCTGGATTTTATAAACAGGGAAGATAAGTCTGCATGGGGAAATGGAAAAAGGCCTTCTGTGCAAGATTGCATAGGGTGAGACAAATCTTGCTATAACAAGTTGAACACTTGTTTCTATTTTTTTATTATTTTTTATCGAATGTGTGGGAATTTGCTATAGAAAAGAGATGTGTCAAAGACCAATTGATTGTTTGAGTTGGTTTCTACATATTGTCACTACTTCATGTGCACTGAAATTCGACGATGGTACGTCGATTTGTCGATGGCATTCCCATCGGCACTCCGACGAAACCTGGTTCTTAGTTTCATCGATGTAATAGGTTCAGATCTCCAACGAAAATATTGACATTAGATATCCGACAAACTATCGTCGGTTATGCCGACGACCCTAAGGACCAAAAGCTTGTCGAAATCCGACAGATACTCGTTAGACATCCGACGTGCCTACACGTCGCATATTCGACGTCCATACAGTAGGTCCGACGGTGATCCAGATTATTTTCAAAATGAAATGAAAGCAGAGATATTACAACGAAATAAACATAAAAATTTCCAGAAACAGAGAAATACAACAATACATGATTTCTATTAATGAAAGAAATGTACAAAGACTGTAAAAATACAGAGTGCAAGACTCGCTAAAATGGTGGAAACTTTATCTCTGAGAAGAGATGTGACGATTACGCTAATTCACAAGAAGATGATTACAATGAAGCTATGAAGGCCTATTTATGATAAACATGAATGTCAAAACCCTAGACATGCAAAAACCTAACCCTAGGAGATGAAGCACCAAAAGTCACATGGGCCCCGTTGGGGTAAGTTAGTACATTAAATTCTCGGGTTCGTAAATTTTGCATATGATCTTCGTTTGACGCGTGTGATAGCCCATTGGAAATGTATTTTCGAGCATTACACATTATGCCATCAAACTCTGACTCTGTCTATAATTTGACTATGGCAAGCCAAGAAAACACTGTTTAGAGCCCCAAAACGGCCCTGGAAGTATAAAAAGATGCACTGACATGAAAAATTCCAAAATAAGCTAGTTCGAATAGGTGGGTGGCCACCAATATCCACCTGGATGCTATGTAAGGCTTCAGGATAACCCCGTAAGTGCAAAACCCACAATTACAAAGAATTTTTCCCATTACAGAGAAACGTGTTGAACTAAAAACTATCAAGATGAACCAGTTGGAATTTGGAAGAGGTTAGTGGCCACCAATATCTACCTGGATCAATCCTCCCCCCTTCGGAAGCAATGGTCTCCATTGCGTTGAGTGTCAGGGGAAGAAGGGAAAGCGTTTTCTGAATCTGAATCTTGGTGAGTTGTGTGCCTTGTTGGAGACGTTGCACATCTTGTTTATGGAAGGTTGTCACGAACTTGTTGCTAGTGAGGTTGAATTTGTTCCACCAACCTGTTGTCTCTAGGCTTCATGAGGAATTGTGTAGGCACAATTGTAGGTGAAGGAAAAATATATGCTTTTTCTTATGCAATCTGCTTCTATTGGATAGAAGGTGTTGAGGCTGCAGTGATTGTAGTGGCCTTCTATGCATTCTTTGAAAATGTTGTGAAGATGATGAACTTTGCAGTATGAGAGATTACCTTGCGGCACTGTTTTGGTGGAACAATAGTCGGAACTACCTCTGGTATCCTATAAAGCTGACCCGCTAGAGTAATAATTACACTACATGGTTGAGACTCATAAACAACATGATGTTTCCACATATATGGTTTTCACAAAATAACATCATAGATATCAAGAGGGGAAACATCACACACTACCTCATCCTTGAAGGGATGGATGCCATAGGATATGCAACACTGTTGGCTGACACATAGATCTCATCCCTGGTGAAGCCACCTGATGTTGTATGGTTGCGGGTGTGGTGTTGTCGACAACCCCAACTGTTTTATGACCTCGTATGAGATGAGGTTCTTCTGGTTACCGCTATCAACAATGAAATGCAATGGGGTCCCCTTCACCCACATATGTAAATGGAAGAGGCGCTCCCCCTCTTTAGGATCTACTAGTTCTTCTGGTTGAATTATTGCGGTCACAACAATAACAKTAGGGTCTGCGTCGATGATCTATCTATTTTCAATATTTTCTAGATCAGATTCTGAATTAGGGTTCGACTCATTATCTTTGACCTTGGCCACCAATGATTGTTTCGAGTGACATTCATCGGTGTTGTGACAGGGGATTTTTTGGAAGTCACACCACTTCCCAGTGTCATTCTTTGTCTTTCCTTTACCCTTCTTTTCCCGTGTCTTGGACTGGTTGTCGGGAGGTTGTTGGTTAGGGCCATCTTTACCATGCTTTGGTTATTGCAGATTTGCAGACCCAAACTCCCATTTGTTATAGTGCTTAATTTTTTGCTCGATTTTGACAACATATCGATAGGAAGCTCCCAATGATGAGATGTTTAGGAAATCCATTTCGGTTTGGATGTACCTATGTAGAGCCCCATGATATTTCAGAACCAGATGTCGCTCGAAGTGTTTGATACCCATCTTGGTACGCAAGGTATGGACAGTATTTTTGAACTTCGTCACTATTTGGGACATGTATTGAAAAACGATGAAGAGCAACCTGCTCTAATACCACTGATCCGGATTATTTTCGGAACGAAATGAAAGCAGAGATATTACAATGAAATACACATAAAAATTGCCAGAAACAAATAAATACAACAATACATGATTTCTATTAATGGAAGAAATGTATAGAGACGGTAAAAATATAGAGTGCAAGACTCGCTAGAATGGTGGCAGCTTTATCTCTGAGAAGAGATGTGACAACTACGCTCATTCGCAAGAAGATGATCTTAATGAGGCTCTAAAGGCCTATTTTTGATAAGCATGAATGCCAAAACCCTAGACATCCAAAAACCTAACCCTAGGAGATGAAGTGCCAAAAGTCATGTGGGCCTCGTTGGGGTAAGTTAGTACATTAACTTCCTGGGGTCGTAACTTTTTCATACGATCTCCGTTTTAGGCGTGTTATAGCCCGTTAGGAAGGCCTTTTCGAGGAATACACATTATGCCATCAAACTCTGACTCAATCTAAAGTTTGATTGTGGCAAGCCAAGAAAAATCTATTTAGAGCCCCAAAATAGCCCTGGAAGTACAAAAAGATGTACTGACATGAAAACTTCCAAAATAAGTCAGTTGGAATAGGTGGGCGGCCATCGATATCCCCCTGGATGTTGTGTAGGGCTCCAGGTAAGCCCCGTAAGTGCAGGTGATTGTTGTAAACATGAATAACCCTGTTGATCGAATCAATAACTCTATGACAGAGTCAAGATTAACCCAACTTTCCCCTTAAACTTGACTTGGGATATACACCTACCCATCAAAATTAATTAATCAAGATAGGAGAGAAAACATATGATTGTTGTAAACATGAATAAAAAGATAGGAGAGGTGAACGTTAGCTTATAATACTGATAACAGGATCCAATTGTACAAATATTGAATTTTGAAACCAAAAGCCATGGTTGACAATGCATCTAGCTTACCATCTCGTAAGTTGAGACAAAACTTGAATTTCAAACAATTGAAAAAGCACAACGAAAAGGCATAAGAGTAGAGCTCAAGGAAATCAACTGGGTTATTCATGACTAACAATGATTGAATCAATAACTCTATGACAGAGTCAAGATTAACCCAATTTTCCCCTTAAACTTGACTTGGGATATACACCTACCATCAAAATTAATTAATCAAGATAGGAGAGAAAACATATGACTCTCTCATACCACTATGGCACTAGCCATTAAGGTTCTTCTCCGGGATCCAATTCCAACAAGGCATGAAATCCATGGTAATTTTAGGGAATTAAAATCTTCTAGTGATTAATGATACCCTATGACATCAACATTGCTTCGAAATTTTCTGAACATGTATTCCACAAAATCTGATGTGTTTTTCTAGGCCAAGAGATTTTGATGCGTTTATATTATTGGAAACCTTACAAATTACATGGAAAAATAGTGGGGCGAATTTGTTGGGAAATAGACACTAAATCGCTTCCCATAAACTATTTTAAGCGACTACAAAGTGAAATCTATATTTGAAAGCAAGCTTGGCCTAAAAATGATCAAATAGGTTCATTTCGTGTGAAGATTTCTGTCTCAGGTTGAAGTCCTATGCCGCATACCTCATCCCCACATCGTTTTTGCTGCTTGGAGCTTGTCCAGATTCCGGATGTTTTATGTATAAATACATGCAAATGACAATCTAGAATATCGTTTATTTCGAAAGAGAGCAACACCACCTTTTCCATGATTTCTGCGCTATAGAATTGCTTGGGAAGCGGCCTCTGGATTGTTCTTCTTACGCTCTTCCATGCTCGAGCCCTTAGTTCACCGAGACCTAAAACCTGCCAATATCTTGTTGGATCAAAACTTTGTAAGCAAAATTGGGGATGTGGGTATTGCCAGACTTGTCTCCCAGCAGTTTAATTCAGCATTAAGCGGTACATAAACACTTCAAAAAGAAGGTACAAAAGTTTAAATCCAGAGGGATAGGGTATATATATTTCAGTAAATTTTACCAATCAAAATTGTTGGAGGGAAGGTTCTCATACACCAATTTGGTGTGTGGCTTGATCGTGACCTTAAAAATAGATTATTATTATTATCAAAGTACTCGGACACCTGAAACAAAATCTGATATTTATACTCTTGGAAAAATTGTTGGCAGTCACCAGAGTACCTTGCATATACTGTGCAAAGAGTTGTTGAAAAGGGCAATTTCAGTGAAATTCTCGATCAAACTGTTAAAGATTGGCATGTCGAGAAACTTAGAAATCGAGAGAGCAGCCATTGCACAAGATTCACACACAAAGAATAGTTTTCATTACTTAATAGACAAATGGAGGTTACATATATAGCATGCAAATCATTGACTCCTAGCAATCTAGATCCTAAGAAAGTGGATCTGATTAGCTAAAAATAGTAAACTTAGAAACTCACAGTTACAACAGTCATAGTTGAAACTCATAGTTACAACAATCATAGTTAACCTAGAAACTCACAGTTACTACAGTTGTAAGCGTTATCTCTAACACCCTCCCTTAATGCTTACATTACAAATATCACAATCACAAATTACAAAACATAACAAAAGGCTACAACACTAGAACTTTCATCTGTTTGTCTGATCTGGTCTTCCTCAGCACTGAAACTCACTCTGCAATCACCCGGTTTCCGCTCTTTCTTCTCCACACATTCAAGCTACCCACTGACACATTTAAAGTCAAAATGCTTCTAACCATCATTGTAGCACTTGTATACTGGACAATTTGACAACTCGGCTCATCGGGGTTTCCGTGATAAAAGGTGCCAATTATTGATGCATTCTATTAACTTGCCTTCATCTGTCGGATTTTTTTTTGCTTTCGGCTATCCTTCAGTATATAGAAGAACAGTTTGGACACTGAATGTCTTCAATATTCCTTTACACAAGGTGACTTCCAATAAAAACATTGTACTTGAAACTGGGGCTACCAGCTTGCATCAAGATACAAGTTCTTATTTTTACATAAACACTTATATAAAAACTTTAAACTCACCACACACCACACATAATAATATATATAACATACACAAATCACATCACACTATATGTAACACTACAACAAATCTACCAAACCAACTCAAACACTTGCCGAACATAAAGTCCACCCATTGCAGCAGGAATCARAGTTTCGGCAGAGAGAAAATCGAACCCTGTTGTCAACGCTAAAGCAGATCTGGATCTCTTTTTATTTCCACGCAGTTGTCACTGATCAACGAATGCACATGCGTCTAACCTCTCACAGTTTGATCAGCGAATATCTGGGCAGCGATACCCTCGTCAATTCTCCTACGCAGTGGTCCTTTATTCACAAGGAGAGTCTCCCGCAGCAATCTCACAAAACACACAGAAAATTTAGAAATTCAAACCCTCTAACCTAATCTAGTCCTACAGCGGAATCAACTTATCACTCTTCTCTCATCTTCCAGCCCCTCTCATGAGAGAGTCAGGGCGGTCCTTGCTTTGATACCAACTTAGAAATCGAGAGAGCAACCATTGCACAAGATTCACACACAAAGAATAGTTTTCATTACTTAATAGACAAATGGAGGTTACATATATAGCATGTAGATCACTAACTCCTAGCAATCTAGATCCTAAGAAAGTGAATCTGATTAGCTAAAAATAGTAAACTTAGAAACTCACAGTTACAACAGTGATAGTTAACCTAGAAACTCATAGTTACTACAGTTGTAAGCATTATCTCTAACAACCCTGACGCTAGTGAAACTTGCATTAAAATGTTCTGAGTTCAAGGACAGGCCGGATCTAGGGACAGTTGCACTGCCAGAATTCAGAGATTGGAAGATCTTGCGCTAGAGAAGCCCACTTTGAGTTCAGGGGAACAGGTAATGCTCCACAATCAACAAGCCAATTCCCATTAAAACTGTCAGCGTGGCAATGCCCAAAGATTTCCTGTTTGTTTATGAAGTGAGGCTTTGTTAACCTGTGGGAACATGAATAGTAAAAGGCTTTTGATTTCTACTAAGAGAGTACGTTGGCATCTGGGCTGAATTTCCAGGAAATTGTGGATATCCCCATGCAACAACATGATTCATCTATGAGCGCACCTCCATCAACACTGCTCATCTTCCATGACAAATGTGAGGCTGTCAACAATTCAGTGCATTAAACTATCTAGCACAGATGCCATTTTCTTCAGTTGAATTGGTTGCTGGTTGTTCTTCAGAATTTTGAGTATGTGCATATTACATTCATATATAGAGATAGACAGAACTTAGAAGTGGAGTATTTAAGCCAATATCCTTCTATCAATTGCACAGTATTCAACAACTTTCATATTGTGAGCAAGGATCATCAACAACTTGGACTTTGTACAGTACTTTTGTTTTGGTTGCAATCAATTACATAGTTTTTTGGTTGTTTTCCAGTGATTTTTTCAGTTTGATTTTGTTTGAAATCCGGTGAGGAATGGTTGACATTTGAGTGACTAAGTTTGTATAATTCGAGTGTTTTAGGGGTTTTTCAACAAGTTGAATCCATTTATACATTTAGAAATGCAATTTAAACAACGAAAAATAATAATTTTATCCAAATTTACATCTCCTGATTCCGACCTAAAAACCCAAAAATAAAACGTTTAGCCAACACACCTTCTAAGTTCAAGCTGTTGGAAGTAGTACTCAACTGATTCTTAGCTACTTGTGGCTTCAAAGAACGCGAGCTAAAAGAATTTAAAAGAAATCAACATGAATTCATCCAGGACAACAAAATTATGACAGAAAGGAAACATGTGACCATGTTTGTTGGTTTGTAAATCGCTCAATAAAAGGAAGGAAAATCAGCCAAAAAGTTTAAGACTTCAAAAGTTTCAAAATGAGAAATGTGAGGGAAACCACCAAAGATTTTACCTTTTCGACCTTTCCTCCCTCACAAAATGAAAAACTTCCGGTAATAGTATGCACAATCTACTCATTCATCAAAAGTTTTTAATTCCCATTTTCAATCACCGAATTACTTTATTCATGCTCTCAACCAAAATCTTAGGTTAACCAAATTCACTCCACCTTGACTCCAAAAATGAAATCTTTCCTTTTTCCTTCCACTTTGTTTATAGTGTCAAGGTAGATGGAATTAGCTAGGCAATTAAATGTTAAGGTGAGGGAGGTGAAGTCGAAAAGGTGGTCTTCAAAATGTAGACGAGATACAAAGTATATTTATAAGAAGTGGATTAGATGAATTATGTTTTTGAAAAGTGGACTAGATTCAATGTATCTCTAAGTGTTATTTTTCATGTTGTTTTTATTATATATTTTAAATAATTATTATTTTGATTTTAAATTACTAATATTTTTATAGAATAATAAAGATACTAAAAAATTCAATATTAAACTAAAAAACCAAAATTTAAAGTAAAGGTTTAATTAAAATTCTAAAATACTAAATTCAACTTATACCATTTAAAATAAATTATGGTATTTAACTAATAATGTCTCATGGTATTTAACTAATCTCATGAATTTGTAGAATACCATTATTTAAATTGGCTTTGTGTCCACTATGTGTGAAGTCATTTTGATCTATAAACACTTCTAGGGAACATAAGACACCTAAGGCTTAGATTAGCCTAGGCAAGAATACAAGAGTGTACTTGCATGTACATGCATGCGAGCATCAATATGTTCTGGCCATACGCCATACCATTGAATTATAATATCAACATATTGAATCATAAGTCAAAATACCCATTTGATTTTAGAAAAGAAGAAATAATATTTAAGATTACATATAAGCACCAATACGTATCTTCTCTAAATGATACAGATGTTAACATTATATTTTATTCTATAATAAACATTTTATATGTGTCAACATTATATTCTATTATATAATAAACATTTTATATGTAATATTGATAGGGTCTTATTCACATTAATATGTCAACATTATATTCTATTTTATAATAAACATTTTACGTGTAACATTAACAGGGTCATATTGACATTAATGGGGTCTTGTTAACAATAATCAACATGAAATTTGATTTAGTATTTTTGGTCCTCAAAAGGTGGGGGTACTTTGCACAATCCTCATCGAGAAACTTTGTTATATCACCATGTCATTTAATTATACAATCCATAGAATGAGAATTACTTCTTAGTTATTCAATTGTCAAAAACTTATTAACATCAAATCGGTGGAAATCAAAGATTCCAATGATTGAAACAAAATATATGGTTCCTTGTCTCCCATGCATGCCAATATTTAACTAGACATTTTTGTTGGAATTTGAAAATTATGTGCCAATGTCGTGAACAAACACACAAAACCAAAGCGAAAGACTCAAACCACAAGATGAGAACACCAAGACTTACACGGAAGAAACCCCAATGGGAACTTAAATACTCAATTTCATTAATACTTGATGATTTGATTGCTTGATACAATGATACATAATGAGTGCATTACATTACTTTATATAGTGATCTATGTAGTCTAGGGTAAGTTTCAGCATTGATGTCACTTTATAAATTTATAGCTCTTACAACTCCACACTAGTTTATAAAATTGTGTTTGGAACCTTACTATTTACATGTTTATAACATTGGTAAGATTAACTCAAATGCAATATTACAATTTGACAATTTGACAACATCCCCCATAATATTGATTATAAAGGATGGAGTGCAAACACGAAAAGACACCATCATGTCAATACCTCATTGATGATAACTTTGATCATCCCAAGGAGTTGTTGCAATTTGAGAAACTTTGTTTTTGTGTGAGATTCGATGTTGTTGAACCTTTCCAATAACACATTGTCATAGCTTTTGCTATCTCAAATAATAATAATAAATTGCTACCCAATTTGCATAATCTAGAGCATACGAGAAGAGGAAGTTAGGGTGTAATAGACATAACGAAAAAAAAAGAGAGATGATACCCATAACTAAAATATGATTATATGACATTGTATCTTTATACAATTATGTGAAGAAAAACAAACCACCCAAATATGATGTCATAGAGGGAGTTGTGCCAATTTAATGGATCTAATAGAGGCCCTATGAAAAATGTTAGATCTAAAACAAACAAACAACATATATAAAATGGATTTTTCACACCATCTCTTAAGTATAAATGTGATGGCCTTTTAACATTGACCAATTACGAAAAAATGATTGTAAAAAGAAAGGATGATGTAATAAATGAAAAAAATGAAAAAGACATAATTTAAAGGAAAAAAAAACTAATAAGAAATATTATCGGGGTTTTCAAGACCTTTCCAACAAGTATATAATAAATCACAACGTGACCCCTACCACCCCTATTTGCATAAAATTCAAGGATGGAGATGGTTTTGAGAAATTCCAAGCAATCCAAGAAAACTGAGAAATTGATAAAGATAGGTCATTAAATGCATTTTGGATATTGAAGGCTCTAAGTATTTGCATAGAATTCAAGGATGGAGATAGTTTTGAGAAATTACAAGCAATCCAAGAAAAATGAGAAATTGATCAAAGAGAGGTCATTAAAGGCATTTTGGATATTGAAGGCTCTAAATATTTGCATAGAATTCAAGGATGGAGATGGTTTTGAGAAATTCCAAGCGATCCAAGAAAAATGAGAAATTGATCAAAGAGAGATCATTAAAGACATTTTGGATATTGAAGGCTCTAAGTATTTGCATAGAATTCAAGGATGGAGATGGTTTTGAGAAATTCTAAGCAATCCAAGAAAAATGAGAAATTGATCAAAGAGAGGTCATTAAAGTCATTTTGGATACTAAAGGCTCTAAGTAATGAAGGCAAAGAAAACATACTTATCTATATCCTATGATTTTTTACCATTTCACAATCAATGATACAATGCATTCTCAAAGTTTCCATGTTAAGATAGAGAAATTTTGAGATAGTAAGAAAAGAATGGCAAAAAGGTGTTTTTGAATAAAAGAAACACTTTTGAAAATAAACCAAATCTAGAAGGTTTTTGAAAAAAAGAAAAACGCTTAGAAAAAAAAATGACTTTATTTGAAAGAATAATGTGATAGCCCAAAACTTACAAATTTGATAAAGACGTTGAAAATAACTACATTCCATGATACTTTAAAAAAGAAAAACCTTGAATCTAACTCTTTTAGAATTTTCCAAGGATAGTAAGTATGTAAACACTCTAAATGCTCTACTACTTTGATACCATGTTGAAATTTGAATATTATGTTACAATATAAAAAATATAGATCCAAGTCACAATAGATGAGAACACCATGATTTGTTGTGGAAAAGCACTCATGGGGAAGCATGTTGAAGATATAACCTTACATGTTGTATGACAAGTGGACATGTGAGTCTTATGCATGAGGGACTTACACGCATAATGCAGAATATGCAATGATAGTGGTGAGGAATATGCAATGATTGTGTCTACTCCTTTCAATGTTACTTCATAAATACATCTGCTTTGTATTATTTATGACACACCAAATAGTGGTGAGGAATATGCAATGATTATGTCTACTCCTTTCAATGTTACTTCATAAATACATCTTCTTTGTATTATTTATGACACACCAAAATGCAGTGCATATTTGATAGTCGAAGTCATATTTGGTGCTACTCTATGTTATTTAGAGGATCTCTTTAGTAATCCAATTTTCTCAATCCTGTGTATTCATTAACCTAAATTAATAAACATCCTTTTCATCATATTTATCAAGTAAACATATAGTTTTTTTTTACAGAAACTGAAAGATGATATTTATATATAAAAAGGCACAACCAGAGTTGCTAATTACAAAGAGGGGTGTTGGGTCGAAGCCCATCAACTAGTGTTCCAGATAGCTTACTACATGGACATGTTACAAAATCTGCTACTGAAAATTAACAAAAACTAACTAGTCTAGCTATTGCTTACAACCTATGCTTATTTAAATCGCGCCATGATTGCAAATTTTTTGTGTTTTATCCAATCTTATTGCTTCTTTTCCTCTGGAACTTGAGTTGGAGATTCTTCTGGACTCATGTCCAAGGCTACGTTAAGTTCTGACAGGACCGGGGCGTGTTTGTTCCTGCATTCTTCACTTTGGCTTTGTCCTGCTACGTCCTGGATTCTGGTTCCATGTAATTCCTCAAGTCCACCTTGTCTTCTCAAGAAGTCGATCTCGTCTTGGAGTTGACTGATCAGGGCCTGGTGTTGTGACAGAGTTTCCATAGTGAATCTTAGGGTGGTGTTGTGTGAATCCAATCTCATGGCCAGATGTTGCTTGGTGATAAAATTGTCGTCCACCATTTCCTCCTCTCGGTCGTCTTGTTCTGGGTGGTGTTCCATTCTGGCAATTCCTGTGACTGACATGAATTTTTTGAGGTTTTTGGTGTAGACTACTCCTGCGCTTCTATTGATTTTTCTTGGGCGAAGGCCTTGCGACCATTTTTGGGCTCTGGTCGCGTGTTCTTGGGCCACTTCTCTTCTTTCTTGGATGCTAACCAATGTTTCCAATACCAGTTGGATCATGTTCCTCTTTCTCTGTTGAATTCCTCCTCTCTGGCTGCGCCTGTTATTCTCTTTTGGCCGATCAATCCAGTCATCACATTCTTGAATTGTGGCCTCTTCCTTATTCATTGTTGTCCTTCGATTCCTATGGTCTGAGCACTAGCGTGGAGCTCTGGGACTCTTCCTGTCGCCTGTAATTCTTTTTAACTCTCTTGCCTTTCTGTGGGTGTACACAAATTGCATCGGGTGTTGTCCTCCTTGTAATCCCCATGTGACATTCGTTCTGGAGCATGCTATATGATGCCTCCGGGGTGAGGTGTGTTTTTTTTTCGACTTCCACGTGCGTTGGAGCCTTACATCCATCGTTTCTCATTTTGTTAGCGTGAGTGCCATTAACGAAAGGGTAAGGTGGGAGGGAGCGAATCAATGTGGGAGTGACCTCATGTGCAGGCTCCCACGAGGTGTAAACCTTTTGCTTCATTGGTAATCCATATTCGCCTATTGTGACGTACTTCTTCCCCCCCTCCTGGATTTGGCGAAGTACACTAATCCCCCAAGTTTGTCAGGAGTTCTTTCTAACCTTTTGTTGCGCTAGAGGGCCATATGGGCTTGGTTGCTGGGTGGAATGCCAACGTGTATGAGATGGGCATTGGAGAGGTTGGGGGGGCTAGAAACGTAGGCCTACCCATAACTGCAAGTGGCCTGTTCTTTTCCCTATGGCTTTGTTAGTCTGTTCATCAGCTCTCTAGTTATTGGCTCATCGGACATGATAGAAGGAGGGGCACATGCTCGAGATTGTGTCCCTAATTCTATTGATGATTCTTTTGAGAGATGAGTTCTTTGGATTTGTGCATTTGACGAAGTACTTGATGATCATTTTGGAATCCCCTATTATGATTAACTTGTTTATTTGACGGTCCTTCACTATTTGGGTCCCTTTGAGGAGTGCATAGGTCTATGCTGAATTGTTTGTGGTAGTTCCTAGATTCCAAGAATAGGTTAGCATCCTTCTTCCTCTCGGGCCGAATATAACCCCTCCCACACCTGCCTCCCCTAAGTAAACATATAATTGATAAAGATAAGTCAAATTATTTTAATTACAATAACATTGAGAAAATTTTCTCAATCCTATGTATTCATTAACCTAAATTAATAAACATCCTTTTCCATCATATTTATTGAGTAATAAACATCATTTTTCATCATATTTATTGAGTAAACATATAGTTAAAGAGAAGTCAAATTTGAATTCAAAATTTTAATTACAGTGACATTGAGCTAAACATCATTTTTCATCATATTTATTCTTTAAATATATAGTTGATAAAGAGAAATCAATTTTGGATTCAAAATTTTAATTACAGTGACATTGAGCAAGGAGTATGGGTACAAAACTAGTCCCAAGGACGGAGCTATGAAGAATTCTAAAAGGTTATCCTTCACAGTTTCTTTCTAAATACAAGCTATGCATTGTATATGCATGTTAATGATTTGATTTCAAAACTAGTCCTTCTAAAAAACTTATTTAGAATTCTAAAATATTAGTTTTTACACTTTTTTCCTAAATGCATTTTTCATATATGTTAATGATTTCATGCCTAGGTGCATTTAAGTGAAACGACTATTCCAATATTTCACACACATTAGTCATTTTTGTTGAGTTTATTAATGTTTATTTGGATGAGTTCCTATCATCATTGGTTACTATTGATTCATTATTTTTTTTAACAATAAGGTTTTTGATATTTTTTGTTGTTGTTTTTTTTTTATCAATGTTGAGATGCTTCAATTGCAACCTAGGTCCTTTGATAGTTATAACAACTTTTCTTTTATATAATTTTAATGACACTATTATATTTGGAGTCAAGAAACGATACTTATTTCGATATTAATTTCAACACATGATATTTTGTCATTTCAGGTATTGAAATTCATTGTATTTCTAATTTTTCTTTCTTTATTTTTTTTTACAAACATCACTTTATCGATGTGTTGAGTACACAATCCACCCTTTTTCAATTTTAGGGTACCACTTTCTCTTTACTGTCATTTTTTTATATTTATTTGTTTATGTTTTAGTTTTTTAACTACATTTTTTTTTTTAAACTTCATGTCTACAGATTAAGAAAATTCCAAAAAGAAACTCTCATATTTTCTTAAAAAGGGAAAATAAAAAACAAGTTAAAAAAGAGATTAAAATATAAGTTTTTAGAAGTGTCAATGAGACTATTGGAATCAGAGAAAACAAGGATGAGTTAAAATAACCTAAATTTCGAACCCAATGAGAGATTAAAAAAAACACCAATGAACCATCGACGTCAAAGGAATTCAAGCCAGTTCGAAAATAGGAAATATCAACGTTTTTCGTTGATTGTCGATGAGGCCATCCGACATCGACATAATTCATTGAAGTTTTGAAGAAAGGAGCAAATCCTCTCGGCCGATGTCGATGAAATACAAATAACAAGAATGAATCTCGACTATTGGAACTTTCGGCGTGAATGGTGGCTGCCCTAGTCGTGACCGTACTGATCCATGTCAGCATGCCACGTCACCATATGTAGGCTATAACGTCGTCGTGCCATGTCATTAATCATATACTGCCACGTCATCGACTATCTTCATTTTCTCCACGTCAGCATGACACATCACACAGCTATGTTATCATATGGGTCCAATACGTCATCATACAAGTACCAATAAAATGCCAATGCAGACAGATAGAATAGAACGAATATACGTGGAATATTCCAACAGGGTTCGAGGAGAATTGTCAAGTAACACAGTTTTGTAAACGTCGATTAACACAAATGAGCAAAATAAAGCACACCAACATAAACACATTTTGAAAGCGTCGATGAGGTAGAAAAATGACATAAATATGTGTCGTTAGTGATTAAAATATGTTTGAATTCGAACATAAAGAATTAATTAATGGTGGCATTTAAACTCGCAAATCCATAGGACCACCAATAACAATAACAGGGTTTATACAAGGTTATAATTTTAAAACATAAATAACAAAGAGTTCATGTGTTTTTCAAAAACCATCCAAATAAATGTAGTGGTAATATAACAAAATATTCTAATGGTGATAATATTTTATGCAATAGGATAATGTCTACATTGATGTTTAAGAAAGATACAAATATATATTTGATACTTTTCTACTATACTTCTTACGTTTAATTGTTAATTTCAACTATGTCGTGCTCTTTTTCTCCTCCTCCTCAATGATAACTTGCATGAACACTCATTTTCAAACAAGAAAGGTGAGGGAAGGTAGTAAAATGACCTTTTATATATTGTATTATGTTATTAGGAAAATATTCAAAAACCTGAACATGTTGTTATTCCAGTACTCCCATTGGACTAAGAATTGAGGCACATACTTTTTCCCTTAAAGTCTATCATTGTTCCTTGTATGGATACTACTATTAGATTAGGAAGCAAAAAAATAAATGCCACCTATATTACTGAATAGAGGATTGGAAACTACTTCAAAATGGTTTGTGCTAGAAGGAACGCTAGTGTTTACCAGCTTTCCTTCTAGAACAAGAACAAGGATGAATATAATATTTTCTCTTGGGAATTCTTCCTTGTCATGTTGATGCCTCCATTTATAAGAATAATTCACTCTTTTTTCAATCTCAACCAATTTGTTATGATCATTTTTCACACTTGCTTATTCATTATGCTTGAATGAATCCCAACAACCACTTAGACTCATTCAATCACAATGCCATCACATATGCATGTGTTTAAATTTTCAATACATTTGTAATAAAGTGTGAGACAAACATAGTGTTGGGGTTAATATGGATTTATGCTTTGCAATCTTATGAGAAGTAGAAATCGATGAGAGATTAGTGTTTTAGAAAGAAATATATTGCATGCTATATTTCCTTCTAGCACAAGCACAATGATGCTCCAATAGCACAATCATCTCTGGACCTTGTTAGTATGGACACTTACATGTCTAGACCTTGTAATAGAGTGTCAGATAAACATAACATTGTGGTTAAAATGGATATGTTCTTTGCAATCTTATGAGAAATAGAAATGGATGAGATATGAGTATGCCAAAAGGAAATCTATTAGCCATTATATTTCCTTCTATCACAAGCACACAGATTCTCTAAGAGCACAAATATCTATGGAGCTTATTAGTCTAGACACAAGGATTATCCATTAGCAAAATCATCTCTAGACATTATTAGTTTGGACAACCATCTATAGATCCTATTAGTGTATTTGTAGTAGAGTGTGAGACAAACATAGCCTTAGGGTTAAGATAGATTTATTCTTTGCAATATTATGAGAAGTAAAAACCGAGGAGAGTTGTTTGTACTAGAAAGAAAGATAACATTTGTTAGCTTTCATTCTAGCCATGCACAAGGATGACCATATCATATTCATTATTTCTTTTTATGTTTTAAATGATCATATTTTGTTTAACAATGACTTAATATTTAAGTGGAAAACAAAAAGTGAGGTATCTTCTCATTTTGAAATGAAATATATTTGATGTATATTTTTTAAGGCATACAAGTGATCTATGATAGGAAGGAGATGAAGATTTATTTGATCCATTATGAGCACTTGCAAAACATTTTGAAGACATTTTACATTTTCTATGGAAGAATGTATGCCTATCAAAAATATTATAGATGTTAGTTGTAAATTAGCCATATATCTTTAGTAATATTAATGAAAGAAAAGTATGGAGTCCATTCAAAATCAATGGACAATTGATAGTCTAATGTATAAAATGGTATGCACTCATACTAATATTTCATGTGTATATAATATTTTCTCTTGGGAATTCTTTCTTGTCATGTTGATGCCTCCATTTATAAGAATAATTCACTCTTTTTTCAACCTCAACCAACTTGTTATGATCATTTTTCACACTTTCTTATTCATTATGCTTGAATGAATCCCAACAACCACTTAGACTCATTCAATCACAATGCCATCACATATGCATGTGTTTAAATTTTCAATACATTTGTAATAAAGTGTGAAACAAACATAGTGTTGGGTTTAATATGGATTTATGCTTTGCAATCTTATGAGAAGTAGAAATCGATGAGAGATTAGTGTTTTAGAAAGAAATATAGTGCATGTTATATTTCCTTCTAGCACAAGCACAATGATGCTCCAATAGCACAATCATCTTTGGACCTAGTTAGTATGGACACTTACATGTCTAGACCTTGTGATAGAGTGTCAGATAAACATAACATTGCGGTTAAAATGGATATGTTCTTTGCAATCTTATGAGAAATAGAAATGGATGAGATATGAGTATGCCAAAAGGAAATCTATTAGACATTATATTTCCTTCTATCACAAGCACATGGATTCTCTAAGAGCACAAATATCTATGGAGCTTATTAGTCTAGACACAAGGATTATCCATTAGCAAAATCATCTCTGGACATTATTAGTTTGGACAACCATCTATAGATCTTATTAGTGTATTTGTAATAGAGTGTGAGACAAACATAGCCTCGGGGTCAAGATAGATTTATTCTTTGCAATATTATGAGAAGTAAAAACCGAGGAGAGTTGTTTGTACTAGAAAGAAAGATAACATTTGTTAGCTTTCATTCTAGCCATGCACAAGGATGACTATATCATATTCATTATTTCTTTTTATGTTTTAAATGATCATATTTTGTTTAACAATGACTTAATATTTAAGTGGAAAACAAAAAGTGAGGTATCTTCTCATTTTGAAATGAAATATATTTGATGTATATTTTTTTAGGCATACAAGTGATCCATGATAGGAAGGAGAGGAAGATTTATTTGATCCAATATGAGCACTTGCAAAACATTTTGAAGACATTTTCTATGGAAGAATATATGCCTATCAAAAATATTATAAAGTTAGTTGTAAATTAGCCATATATCTTTAGTAATATTAATGAAAGAAAAGTATGGAGTCCATTCAAAATCAATGGACAATTGATAGTCTAATGTATAAAATGGTATGCACTCATACTAATATTTCATGTGTATTAAGAGTAATTAGTTAGTGCATGATTAATCCTAGATTACAACATTGTGTGGGAATCGAAAGAGTTTCTCAATACTTAACAAAATTTTGGATTATGGAATTTGTTAGTGGTAGGGATGATTTTAGGGGCTAAATTTCGCTCATGGGCTAATTTTCCATGGTTTTTCCCAAAAAATGATTCGCTATTCTAAAAATAATTCGCCCAAATTCTATAGGATAAAATCATTTTACCTTAACACTCGCCAAAATTTTATACAAATTATATAAAATCCTTGGAAATTTGAATATTTTTACAAAAATATCGCCAAACATTTATAGTTTTCATATGAAGGATTAGTAAGATTCACCAAGGTTTCTACATTTTAAAATAAATTTCCATCTTTAAAATCATCCCTGGTTAGTGGGATTAGTTCAAGTCACAACAACAACACATCAACAGTCTCATATCAACAATAATATGATAATTTTTCTTGTGTTTGCTCAAAACAATTTCTTTTGGATTGTTATAGGATTTCTTACCAGAGTTTTTTTGTATGTATGGATATGATATTGACGCCAATATACTTTGTATAGAGTCTCAATAACTGCAAAAATAGTTAATTGATCATAATGCATTGTATGCGCACACACTCACAAAAACACATAAAAAGTCATGTTTGTACACGCTTGAATATTTTAAAAGAATATTTTCATTTGAGAGAATGCATATGCACAACATGAATGCATGTCTAACACTTGTGATGAGTGAAGGAATGTTGATAAGATTCTATGGATATAAAAGACCAAAAATGATAGTTGTGGCAAACATAGTATACTCGGTCCTCCATCATAGACGATGGAATAGAGCCAATTTCCCAACAGAGCGTGTTCAGGTTGTTCCATGTGTTGCCCATGTTTTCTACTCTTTCTTTGGTTATTTTTCGTAGGCTCCTAGACACATAAAAAAAATCCAAAGCAAGAATAAAAAACACGGGAAACATAAACCTGGTCGAAAATGTCTTGTGGATCATGGATTGATCGCCCTTCAAACTTGCATGGAAAAGATGGAAAACACATTTAAGAGGGAGCATGGATGAATTTATATCTATTCAGACATTTAATAATCTCTCAATTTGGTGAAAACCAAATTTGACCCATGATGGGTATCCTACTGGAAGACATCCCTTGGTACAATGCATAGAGAGAAGTTTAGAAAGGGGATAGATATAATAAAATACCTCTAACTCACCCAAGGGAAATTGCATGGAATAACAAGAGCTCCAAAACAAGTTTTGGATGACTAGTCCAAATGGAGTAGTTATAGATAAATTGAAACAGTTAATCCTATACAATTTGATATTCAAACTCATGATATTTTCAAATATAAAAATTATTAATAAATTTGCATTCTATCAAGACCCAAAATTCAAATACTTCTTGATAAATTAATTGGACATTAATAGAAAGAAGTTCTATTGCATGCATAATAGAAATAGATGACTATGATAAACGATGTGGTGCAAGGTATAACAAAAAGAGAAAGAAATTTATGCAAACTAATTGTTTGGACTGTTATAGGATTTCAAGGACACAGTTTTCTTGTAGAGGTAAGTTTATGAGATTTTCCCTCTTTATAGAGTTTATAAATGTTGTGACTGACATCATATAATGTATAAGGGTGGTGTTGATAGGGGATACCCATAATTAAATCAACATAGTTGAGGGGGGAGACATCACATTTGACGACGTATTGGAAATATCTGATGGAAAAGGTTATGATACTGCGTTTATTAACTAGAAGGTGAGGACTATTTTACCTAGCCTAGATGATAAGGACAAGTGTGAGTTGTGGTAGGTAGATGAAGACATGTTACAAAGTCTTCGGATATGAGGTTTTTTTTGCTACCATAGGTTAGGATAATTATGGATAGTTGATCTTTTACTTGACAATTCTGAGTACAAATGAGTTTGGAACAAGTACCTTTGGTCATGAGAAGTGAGGAAGGGTTTGTTATCGTAGGTTTTAGAAGAGGGACTATTTCTATTGAAGAAGAGGGATTAGGTGATGTAATGTGGCTTGTAAAAACCTGGGCAGTTTTGGAGCATTCTAGCAATTGGTCATTAGTGTATAGATATTTTAGGATAGATTGGTGTTCCAAGGTATAACAAGTGGAAGCATTAGGAAAATAGATTTGTGGAAATGACACCAAGAAGGGGGTCATGAAGGTGCACTGATATTAGGGTTAGGGTTGGTATAAGATGGTGAAAACATAACATTGAAAGGAGATGTGAAGGTGGAGGGTGAGAAAAAAGAGGACAATGGCATATATTAAATTTTATTTCAATGGAAAGATAATAGAGGAAAGCTTGATCTAAAGTGTTTTTCTCAAACAAAGATACTTCATGTTGAAAAATTACTAGCAAACCATAAATAAATGTAAAAATTGGTACCCCCTCAAAATATGTGATTTGGAGTTGGATCCAGAACTTTGTACCATGATTTCACCAAAAGTTGTACCATTCTTTCACTACCTCCACACCTCCAAACGATCATATGTCCATTTCAATGAATCCATGATTGTCTTGTGACTATTTCTCTGTCTCCCATTTCTCTGACTATTTCTCTGTCTTTGTGACTATTTCATTGAAATCATCATTGTCTTTCCACCCTTGCAACTGATGATGTCAATCACACTTCCTAGACCTATCTTGGATACAACATAACTAATTCCTCCTACCTACACCCATGGAGGATTTATATTTAGAAGGTTTTGGTAGAGGCTCACTCGAACATGGAGTGGGAAGGTCACTCCCATGTGACATGTGATTCATTGGATTGTTACCAAAGAAACTTCAACTAGACACAAGCTATGGAGGCTTGAGAATTGAGGAACATCCATGAGGAATTGATGTTAAAAATGAAATGGTGGCCTCTATGGGATATAAATTTGGATGGGTAACCATCTTAGGCGAGAAGAAGGAAGAGGATATAATCAACATGTTTTTTCACCTTCATATGGAACTTATATTAGTAGACAAATTATTATCACTCCATTTGGAATTCATAAGAAAGGATATCCCTCTATCAATTTCCATTACTACCTGTAATACCCATGTTTCCCCCAGCTTGTAAATATAACTATAACTTGCCTATAGACTATGAGCAGACTTAATATGCGTGGACATTCGAACTGATGAACCTTTTTATTATAAAAAGGTAATGTAAATATATATGCAATTTATGTTATTGAATAAAATGGATAGTGTTGCACAACTACTGAGGAGGGGGTTTTCTGAGGGAGACCATGATGCTATGAGAGGGACGGTGAGGGGAACCAACAATGGTTGAAATGACCCCCACCAGACCAGTACCTTACTAGATTTAAATGACTCAGACCCAAAACAATCCTCTGACCCAGAAATAAATTACGAGTCATGCTAGTGGTTGGGAAAGTCCTCCTCAAGAGTTAATGAGGAGATGGGCATAGTACCCATCTGAAAGACTTATTGACATGACCACGAACTGGGGATTCAGACCCATGTAACCTTGCTGAGGAAGGAAAGAAAAGAAGAGGAATTTGTGGGTAGAAAAACAACAGAACGCGGGAGAGAAGAGCACATGAAACTCTTTGGTTTTGATGAGAACTAAACCACAAGATTTCTTTGGGTGCAAGAAGTAGCTAGTAGCATTTTCGGTCCAAGATGATAAACAGGGTTGCAAAGAAGATTGTAAACCCCCTTGCTTGGTGCAAAGAAAACCAATTTCCAAGTTCCCGTGGGAGGATGAGAGTAACCTCTGTCCCTAACTATCACTGGATGAGAAAAAGGAGTCTCTCTCAAAGCATCATGGTTTAGCTAGCAGGTGGCTAGCGGTAAATCCATTCAGAAGTGGGTGTGCCTACAGTTGGGTGGAAACGGGCACCCCTCTCATCATTTTCTCCACGAATATTTGGGTTCCTGATAAGTATTTTTATGCTATGTATACTAAAATTTAAATGATGGTTGAATATATATATATATATATATGAAAAAAAATTGTATTATAGGATCAAAGTAGAAATGCTTGTTGTGTTTCTGTGAACCTATGCTTTTGAATGGTTTTTGTTTAACTCAGCTTGTCAGTTGGAGAGATATGAGACGTGGGTCTATAGATGAGTCTAAGAGTGAGTTTACAGTTCTTGTAATGGTCAATAAATACCTTTCACTGTCTCATAACTTAAGTCTCATGAATGGAAGGTGCTTCTTTCAAACCAGACATCGGTGTGAGCAAGGGCTCATGACCACGGCCCTAACCGAATAATGGCTAAGGGTAGAGCATGTAGCCTCAAGGCTTTCTAGGAAAACCCATATGACTAAGACCTTGGAACCCTTTGCTAAGTTCAAGAGGAGCTAAGCTCTTTTGGCTTCAGAACTTCGGGAGTTCGGAGCTCCAGGATGCTATGGCCATACAACCATCAAAATCCTCGAATTTCATAGTCGCGAAGTGACACTAGATGTAGATCAGAGGGTATTCGGAAGCCTCCCTGACCGTTGCATCTACAACGCATTTAGTCTAGCGTTGATTGCTTTGGGAGAACAAAGGTGTCTTAACGCCAAAACCCCCAAATGTCGGAGTAGCGAATCAACATGAGTTGTGGATATAAGGATCCTTCGAGACCCATCTCTATCATTTGATCGACTAACGAAAGGATAATGTAAAACACTCTAGCGAAGCCCTACTCTAGGAGATTCGACACGTTGATGAACGAGGATGTCTCGGAAGTGTCGAAGGACGAAGTGACGTGGTCTATCGATGCCACCAAGCGTGACATAGATCCATAGAAGGGGTGTCACGTGTCACCCCAATTCATGACTTTCATAGATGCTAGGGATCAAATCAACCCTGACATGTGTCACTAGTTTATTGGGCCACATGTCTCCTGTATGCCCTGCTAAATGTCATCCGTTCGACCTACACCGTGGTCAGTCCGACGTTGACCACTTCGGGAGTAAAATGAAAACTACATGTCCAAAATCCCAAATGTTGAACTCGTGAAGCGACAAGGACCATTGATCCAGAGAAGCTTCAGGAATCCTCTTGGTCGTTTGATCCAGACCGTGGTCAACCCAACGTAGACCACTCCGGGAGGAACAAGGAGTCCATATTGTGGATTCCCCGAACACCGAAGTTGCAAAGAAACAAAGGCCCTAGATCTATAGATCTATGTGGACACCTCGCGAGCCATGGATATAAGGGATGTTGGAAGGTTGTTAGTCCAGAGGGACATGGCATGCTTTCATCACCCAGGGTGACATGGACCCACATTCGACGTGCCACATGTCACCCAGATTCATACTTTTCAAAGGCCCTATGAGCCTATTATATTATGACAAGTTTCACCCATTGATGGGGCCATGTGTCACCTATTCCCTTGTTGTGTGTCATTCCCTTGGCGCATGAGCGCTCGGTCAAAAGATGGTAGAGTACCCGAGACTCCGGAGGATTGGAGTGGTGAGCTCGGTTGAATAGAAATGAGTTGAAGTCTAGAGCCACATGGCAGGATTCAAGATCCTTCGGGAGTTTAGGATTTTGAGACTCCGGAGGATAGAATGTAGAAGGAAAAAGGGGTGTTCAACGTCGAGCGCCAAATTTCCCAATAGTTTGTGTGTTACACGCAAGGGAAAGCGGTGAACACCACATCTATGCCATGTAGGAAGACTAGTGGAAACAACCATGTGGAAATGAGGTGGCTTGAGGCAGATGTGTTACGAACCCTGAAACTTTAAAGGGCCATAAATTCTTATATAGGGCTCGGTTTTGAGCATGACGCTAAGTCATTGGAAATATTCTGATGAGAAGAAGATGATGGTGTTGTTAAGAAGAGGTTTAAAGACGTTGAGAGGAAAGAAAAATTTTGATGCCCCACCCCTAAAGAGGGTGCTTAGGTTTCGGGTGTGTTACAAATTGGTATCAGAGCAAGAAACAACACTTCGCCTGCTTGGGCTCATGAAAAAGTCACTTAAAAATCTTGTTAGAGAAATTTTAAGGGTAACACCCTACCTAACCCCTTTCATAAGAGACCTATTTAAACCACTGATGGAGAGAGGAATGAGACTTTCTTCTATTATTTTATGTTTGAAAGTCTGAACTATGTGTGGTTAATGTTCCAAATAAAGAAGTTGACTCCACCTTATAAATTGTATGTGCTATTCCTAAACTAATAAGTAATTAACTAACATAAAATGTTTTATCAACACTCAAGCAGTCAGTGGACAACAGGAAAACTGCAGCGTAAAGGATGGTGACACACCATGAGTTGGGGGAAAGCTCCCACAATAGAGAGGAAGAATCTGATGAGAGGAGGGAAGTGGAAACCCCTCTAGATTTGGTTGAAATTGTAAGAAGCCTCATGGAATAATTACAGACCTGCAAGGATGACTAAAGAACAAGAAAAACAAATTGAAATTAATGCATTCCTACTGCAAAGTCTATAAGATATACAAAAGCAGCTACAACATGGACTTGCATCCAGTCGTGTGGAAATACATCATACTAAGAAGATTCAAAGTCCACCTGAGATAAAAATTCGTGGTCCTGAAAGTGGCCACACAAACAGGAGCACCTCAAAGAAGGCCCAACATGGAGCCAAGAGACATTCAATAAAAGAATCTTATGGCGAGGAGACAAAAAACTCCAAGGAATCTTCTAGGGAAAGACTAGTTCACATTCTCAGAGAAAAAGAAAGAATAGGAAACATTCCAAGAGCCATGACCCCGGAGAATTTAAGAAAGCCAAACCACCCACTTTCAATGGAGAAATTGAGAAGGGGGAAGAAGAAGAAGTCTGACTACTAGGCTTGGAGAAGTACTTCAGAGTCCATGACTACTATGAGAACTTAAAGGCTTGAATATCCATTTTCAACCTCAATGGAAAGGCCTCCATTTGGTGGGAAGACCTTAGGAATGTGAAAGGAAGTTGTTATCACATGGATTTGATTGGGTCAAAAAGTCTTTATGTTTTTTATTTTGGTCATTAGTGTTGTTTAAATTTTTGGATTTTGTCCTCTTCCTTATACTCATTTTTGGGTTTTATCACAAATAACATTAGTGTTGATGTTGACCTATAATCCTTGGGCTATATCTTGATGTTAATGATAAGTTGGAAAATACATCACCTTTAGTATCCTTTATGCCTCCACCACCACCCTGACATGTCACCTCTTCCATGATGTACTAAGACCCCTCCACTTTGTCCCTTTAACCGTTAGAAGGTCAAATCATGTTCATGTTGCACTCTGCCATCTCATCAGAGAGTTCATAGCGCATCTGAAGAACATTGTTCTTTCATCACCATCATTACTCTCATGAGCCTTGTCAACAAAGATCTCCTTATTTTCAACACTTATATTTTTAAAAAATATAGCCTGGGATTTCATCATTAAATCTTTTAACTGTTTTTTCCAAGCTTTCAAATGTTTTCTAGCTCGACGTTGCAAACCAGGGTGCTCTCAGACAGGTGCTACAGAAATTGTTTCAAATTGGATGGAGAAGGTGAGGTGGAGGTTAGACTATATGAAAACAAATTCGTATGAGCTCAAGGATATCATTCTTCAAGTCATGGCCTCCAGGTACTCCATGAGTATTTTTATCTCAGTTGAAGGATATGAAAGGATTTGTTTATTATTTCTTCTCTTAGGCGCTACGAATTGGTGATCTGCGCTGGAAACTTTCCCACTTAACCCGTTGTCACGATCTCTTTTTACCAAACCTTAATCAAACCTTGGTTTCAGGCCACCTTTCCTATCTCATATTCGACCATTTCTGCTTATGCTACGAAATTTGTTGTGAACCCCCTGTTCTGGCGCTGCAAAATCTGTGCAGTAACCTGGAACTGTTAGTCACCTGTCTCATAACCTTTTACCATCTTGTTTTCATCAAGATATCCATTTAAATTCAAGTCTGTCTATTCTGAAACTAAAAATATTGTTTGTTGGTAAAGTTATGATCAATTTTGCAAGAGGATAGTGAGGTATTAGACAAAACCTTTATTACAACAAGTTGTTTCCTTGTATCTTCATGTTTTTGTGTAGTCTTCTTTCATCTCCCTAGCTATCAACTATATTTTCTTAAGCATGGAGGTAAAATATAATGATAAACATTAAATCCTTAGACATAACCATCCCTTTGAGAAAAATCATCCATCAAAACCCTAAGTCCTATGTTTTTTCTGTTTTTCCTCTTGCATCATTCAAAATTGGTGGTTAAATTTTCTTCTATGACATCAATGGATACCCCACAATAGAAAAAGGCTCACAAGGGAGGGGGAATTATGAGGACTGAGCCCTATGACATGCAGTTGTTTGTTGTTGAACCCCTGATTAGGGAAGTTTTCTAAAGAGTGGGTTGTCTTAGTTTCTATCAAAAAATGTAGAGGGGACACCCTGAGGTGGCTAGGGAATTTGCTTTAAATTTTGATGGAACCAAAACCAAGATTGGAGAATTAGAAATTGAGGTATCTGAAGTGACCATAACAATAGCCACTGAAATACCAAATACCGGTGAAAGGTGGTTTAAGGCCATGAACCTAAATGCAACCTTCTCCAAAGAATTCCTTAAACTAGAATATTAGGGAGACAATCTATCTAAAGGAGTTCCTAGGAGCAACATGATTGAAGGATTTGACAAGATGCTAAGGGTAATCCAAAGATATTTTACCTGTGAAGGAAGATTCAACATGATTTATTGGTACCACATAAGACTTCTACTACACTTCACAGGCAAAGACCTCATGAATCTTCCTTTCTATTTTTTAGAAGCATTGGAAAAATGGCAGAGAGAGTCTAGGCTAAGTCCAGGGTAGTTGACAAAAGTGTTTTTCACTCAAGGATGATTAAAATTCTTGTGATGGAATAATTAAAGAAGAAAAACATTGACTGGGAGCATTTCATTGCTTCTTCACACTTTCAATTGAATGTTTCTCCTACTCCACAATCCAAGGTACATATCCCTCTTTAGGATGATAGCATTGTACATAGAGAGACAAGTAAGAAGAGGAAAAATAAAAGTGTTGTTAAAAATGATGAAGCAAAAAATGAATAGGAAGAAGGAGGAGGATTTTATCACTCTCCACAATGGGAGGTTTCACCCAAATCAACCAAAAAGTCATTTGAGACTCCATCAACCAAAGCCACAGGCTCAAAATTAAAGAGGTTGCTTTTCCCTTCACCATTTGTTGCGATTGAAGCTAAAGTTAGGAGGCCTTTCACTAGGTCATCAACAAAGAAAGAAAGTATTGAAAAAGAGGACATAGTGGAAGCTCCCATAAAGAGAAAAGGTAAAGGTAAAGTTGTAGCTATTGAAAAGAACATTGAGGTTACAGACATAACCACTCCTCCAGAAAACCCTACCTTTGAAAGGTTGAATAGACAGTTTAAAGAGGCCAGAAATGAAATTGCAAATTTGAAAGGAGAAGGGTTAGTTGAAAGGAAAAAGTTGAATGATATTATGGATATGTATCTGGAAACTATTGATAAGGATAGGTTTGTAGAAAAAAGGTTTATGCCTCCCCATAGGCAGCTTAAGAATTTATACAGGAAAAACAAAGATTTACAAGCTCAGATCATAAATCTTAAACTGGAGTTGCCACCTTTTAAGGAAGAATTAGCCAAAAGGAATTTGAATATGTTGGCCCAAGCTGCCACCAGAAGGATTTCCAGACTCAGGAAGTAAAATTGAAATTTCTTAAAGAGTTTTAGGTTTGGATAAATGCTTGTTCCTTGCATTTTTGAAGATTTTGAGGAAGTATGATGCCTATCGCTGAGTTTTTCACTCATACACCAAATTGAATTATTCAAATGATGTTTTATAACTGTATGGAAATGTAGGTTTGGTTGTGATGTTGTTATAAATTTTCTTAGAGTTTAAGCTTTGGTTTAAGAAGTTCTTGTATCTAAAGATTTTCCTTCCTTTGTCTACTGGTAAAGCCCGATGCTAGTGGTATACTTACTTTAGTTTTCTCACTAAAGTATTCCTTCTATCCACATTAATCCTTATAACCCCGGTCCAAGTTAGACAAGACCTCTTTTGTTGATGCATTTTATCTAGAATTTCCTGTGGTTTAACATTGTTGGGTTGAGTTTTATCCATTTGACACCATATTTTAAAACTTACCTTATAAACCTATTGATGGGTACCGAGCTTGCACTTTAGCAGTCAAAGTGTAACTTTCAATGCTAACATTCTTGGCATCGATGTCGAGGAATGGATTGAAAACATTTCCCCGGGATTGAACGACAAAGAAATATTGATTCTGAGGGTGCACAGTAATCAGTACATTAAAGACTGCAGTTTGCACGTGGCAACTCCATTGTTTCAGTTGTGGCTCCTAAAGGAATACACACAAGGTCTACCCCACATTTACCTCTGGCTACACCTAAAGTTGACCCAGAGAAGATCATCAAGAAAGGAAAAACTTCTCAGGAAGGCTTTTCAACTATTGTTTCAGGTACTACTGGAAATTTCCATGATTCTACTTTTAAAACACCAGTAGATGTATCTAGTGCTCCTCTTTTACCTTTTGTTGAAACTCCTATAAATTTAAATCTTGAAGATTTCCCTGTAGAATATTCCTCTTTTTCTCCCGAGTTGATAGAAGAAATTTTTGAAATTTTTGAAGTTTTTGCCTTACCTGATGTTGTAAGTTGGTTCAGAGTTGAGAGCTTAGAGGATTTTCCTACCCTAGGTTCTCCTTCTCCTCCCTCTCTTAAACTTGTTGTGGCCAAAGAATAAGGAACCTCAATTCCCTTGGAATTTCCACCATCCTCGTCCAAGACTCAACCTCTCCTTGTTAAAACTGAAACTTCCCCATCCTATACTCCTTCTTCTCCCAAGCTACACATCATCCAGACTGCAGTTGTACCAATCAATACCAATTCTCTTCCTTATTCTCCTAGAATTTATAATCCTCCTCTTCATGATCCTATGGTAGGTGAAAACCTTCCTAGAAATACAATGGATTCCATAGTGGCTTCTAGGTATGCTCCTCTTGTGTTGCCTTAGCCTATGAATGCTCTCCCAGTTGGAGACTATCTTAAGTACATGCCCAAGTTTACAAGAGAAGAGGACATAATTGCATAGAATCACCTTGCATCTTTTTATAGCTATGCTGACAATCTTAATATTGAAAATGAGGATGTTTGGATGAGAGTTTTTGTACAAAGCCTTGATGGTGAGGCTAGGAAATGGTTTAGGAGTTTAAATCCTAGATCAATCGTTGCAATCGAAGCCTTGGATGATGCATTTCTAAGGAATTCGGGTGATAAGAAATATTTCTTATATTATATTACAAAGTTTGGGTCACTCAAGAGAAAAGAAGGGGAATCTGTTTCAGGTTTTTCAAAGATATTTAATAAAATGTACAATAAAATTCTCATAGAGATTAAACCTACTGAAACATCTGCCAAGATAACCTATGCCAATGCATTTGACCTTGCATTTTTCCTTCTGTTGAGAGAAAGGAGATCTACATAATTAGCTCATATGCAATATGCAGCCTTGGAGGTAGAATAAAACATATTGGCAGTTGATAAGCTCAGAGGAAAATCTGATAGAGATAGGAGAAAAAATAGAGTTGAAGCTTCAACCTCTGATTCTTCTGGTGTTAACCCTCAGGTAGATGAACTAACAAAGATGGTTAAATCACTTTCTGTTGAAATGGAAAAAAGGAAACTTGAGGGAAGACAAAATAATAGAAACACACAAGATACTGGTGACAGAGGAAATTTTAGAAGACAAAATAATGCCCCTCAGATCCTTCAAAGAGATTAGAGAAATACGGATGACCAAAAAGTTCAAACCCCTCTTCAAAATAACATGGTTGATGATGAAGTATGAGAGGATGAAGAAAAATATCCAGAAATTCATTGTTTGGGTGATACCTCCCCATCTCCTCACCTAACTCAGTATGCATATGAAGAGTCTCTTATGGACAATCAATTGAATGAATTGAGTAAAGGGGAGAAAACTAATGAAAACCAAAATAAATACAACTTCAGGTCAAAAAAGAAGGATCGAAAGCCTAGTACATATGATCATCCCTAGAAAACATAAAATTCTGGTAAAGATGTGGTTTCTACCAGCAAGGAAAAAGAGGAACAAAACCATCAAACAATGATTAAGGCCCAAGGCCCTTGTTCCAGAAATTAAGGAGATTCTAAAATCTCCCTCTTCCTTCAGTTTTGAGAATGAAATTCAAAAGATAAAAATTCCAGTGCCATTTTTAGAACTGATTAAAAATGAAGAGTTTAAAAGGTACCTTTCCAAGATGATGCAACCTGAGTCTTCCTCCAATTCCACAAACTCAATGAACTTACAATATGAAAAACCAATAGTCATATTGGGACATGTGGTAGAAGATAGGGATGACTCTTCTCCTCCATTTTACACATCATTCAATATTCATGATAAAGTTTTGCACAAATGCTTGATGGACTCAGGTGCATATCATAACCTTATGCCTAAAATTGTCATGGATTAGCTATGTCTAGAAACTAATAAAACCTATCATGACCTATACTCATTTGACTCTAGGAAAGTGAAATGTCTTGGGGTGATCAAAGACCTGGTTGTTACCTTGTTTCAACTGCCCATTAAGAGTGTCGTCACGGATATTGGAGTGATCAAAGACTTGGTTGTTACCTTGTTTCAACTGACCCCTCTAAGTTTGGGATGTTATTTTCAAGATCTTGGATTAAGAGACCAAGGTGAACTTTGCAGATGGACCTTTCATATGCTACTATTCATATGTTTGGAGGAGAGAACATAAGGCTTTACAAGGAAGCACAACTAGCTTACATCATTAGTGATGAAGTTGATCCTACAAACCATCTAATTTATGCAGTTGACACTGACCTAGGATCCAATATCCCTCAACTCGCTAATGCTCCTTAATCACCCATTGAAATCAGAAAACAACCTATTAAAAATTGTGATTCACCTCCTAAAGATACCCCAGTTTGGAAGATTTTTTTTGATGGGGCCTCTTCTAAAGAAAGTGTTGGTGATGGAGTGGTTTTTATTTCCCTAGCTCAAGAAATCATATCCTTGTCTTATAAACTAGAATTTGAAAGCACAAATAATGTTGCAGAGTATGAGGCTCTTGTCTTGGGTTTGAGGGCTGCTAAAGATATGAAGATTGTGGAGTTAACAGTTTTCGGAGATGCTGAACTAATTGTGCATCAAGTTAAAAATATGTATGAAGCAAAACATCCCATATTGAGGACTTGCAAAAATGAAGTTTGGGATATTATTGACAATTTTTTCTTAGATTTTAACATCTATTTTGTTCCAAGGGAAGAAAATGCTATGACAGATTCTTTGGTTGTTTATGCAAGCAACTTTAAGTCCCTTTCCCCCCCAAGCTCAAGTGTTATGTGGAACTAAAGTATAGACCCTCTATAACTGACAATGTCAAACATTGGAAGGTCTTTGAGGATGATCTTGAGATTAAGAGATTCCTGGAAACAATGGAAGAGTTTTTTGCTGTTCACGTTAATCAAGATCAAGATGATATAAAAAGCCCTCATGCTGATATTTTCCTCAACAAAATTGCAAACCACAAGATTTTCCAATTGCCCAATAACCA
>ML804978.1:140547-153535 GCA_009831015.1 Picea engelmannii | reverse complement strand
ATATATATATATATATATATATATATATATATATATATATATATATATATATATATATATATATATATATATATATATATCCCATGGCATCCAAATCCCTAATCCATTGACCCAGATTAGTCAACAACCCTAATTCCTTAATCGAAATTAGAAAACCATGCACCAAAAAAACACCAAAACCGGATGCAAAAAACCACCCAATTTTTTTTTTCCGAGGGCTACGCTCCTGAACCCCTAACAACCCCCCTCCCTTTCTCCCATATCAGTGTACAATACATGGGACCAATCTTGCAAACAATATAACACATATTACCCAATAATGTGGAGGCATTAAAAAATTGTTACTACATTGATCATAAGTGATGTTCAATCCAGTTGTATGCGCATATCAACCAGGTGTCATAGAATCCTAGTTCCAAAGACATATGTTACTTATCATGAATTTTTATTGTCATCATGCTTGAGAATCATAGGTTCATCATTGATATTTTGCAAAAATTCTAGGAAAAAGGTCTTCAAAACTCTCGTAATTCCCCCTTAATATGCCCTATGTGTTGGCTAATTCTTTATGGAAAAAGACTTGAAGGATTGCATATTAGAATTCTATTTGTTTGTATTTTAATTCTGCCAATGTTCCACATAATTTATGAGGTTTGACAGGATTCTTTTTGTGAATAAACATACTACCTTGATCAAGAAACATCAACCGTTACTACCAAATATTCAATGCCCAAAAATGTTGGAGGTATCATATTAAACATTATCATCCAACAAGTAGAAGTAAGTCTCTGAAATCAAGACACATCCCACTAATTATCCATATATACCATGTTGCAAACCAATCCATTGTGATGAAAATCACAAGTGGAACGTCATGCCATATGAGGCATAACAATGCCCAATATTTTGAAGTTTTTCTGTAGCCAACATAGATCCATCCTAACTCGGGATTTATTGAGTGCCAACAAGGATAAAAAATAAATGAAGGTGTAAATAAAGGCCTCATATATGCCTAGCCCTTATATATCCCATTTTCAATAACAAACCTCAGATATATTCAACCCTTATATATCCCATTGTTAACAACATGCCTCTTTTTTTCTTGTTCCAATGATCATATATGATCTTGTGTTATTTACGGTTTTAGTTGTGGTAACATTTCATTGTCATATGTGTAATGTACCTTCTATACTAAATCATCAAAGCATGGTCAAATGGTCTAGTTTTTAAGTCAAAGTGTGAATACAAAAATTAAGAAATCAAATTTTAACTAAGGCTCTATTGCCAATGACAATGTGGACCCACAATGACTCCAATCAAACCATTTGAATGCTTGAACCTTGAAATCGTATTCTATTTTAGTTTCTTCTTTTTCTCTCCATTCCCTTTCTTGGTTTTCTAATACTATCATCTCTAATTTTACCAAATTACCTAAATGTTTGTTGTTGGGGAAAAACACCCTATGGACTAGCAAATAGAGTTCAGACTTTGCATGCAGATATGATCGAATAGAAATTACTTTCTACCTTCATCCCTAGATTTAAATCCCCTTTTCTTAGTAAATGCATGGAAAGATCAACCTACCTCGTTACTAGCGTTTGATGTTGATCCTCCGTTGTGCTTGATTACTTGTTCACAATACTCCTTCCAAAGCTGACCTGCATTCAAGACGAGCAACAACTATCCATGCATACTACTCACGGGTTAGAAATCAAACATAAACTAATCAAACCATAAAAAGTTCATGAATTGGGACGGGAAAGAAATTCTCTTTATTATTTAAAATGAGTCAACTTACAAAATCTGAGACCGGCCACCACCCCTTGAACCTGATCTTGGGCTCCTCTTCTTCTGTCCTTCAACTGCTTTTCTTGAATTCTCCTTTGGCATTAGGAAAGGCTAAAGGGTTGGGACAATGGAATACATAAATGGGCAAAGTTTCTTTGCTATATTCTTCCTCCTTCCAAATGGTACCCCTACCCCTTATTTTATAGGATAGAAGGAGCTACGTATTTGGACGAACCCTCGACCATGCATGGCCGGGAGTTTCAATTAACTCGCCCATAGATTTTTGTTCCATCGGAAACTTTCCTTTTTTCATGCTTTTGTCTGTCCACGCGGACTGTTTTGGGTCAACCAGCGTGTACACGTGTGCAGTAATGGGTTAGGGTGTGTGGGCCTTTATAGAAGAGGATTTTTAAAGAGTTGTTCAGCAATGTTTTTGGAAAAGAAAGGATATGAGTTGGCCTGATGCCAGGTAAGCATGTGTGGTGCAATTTAGGGTTATAACAATGTTTATGGTAGATTTTCCCAAATGAAAAAATGATGAATTTTTGTATTGAAGATCATTTCTCTTTACATATAATAGCTAAGATGATTTTATTATGTAATTATGTTTATCGAGACCTTTATGCCTTATACATTGTGGAAAGTTTGCARTAGTAAGGAGACTCTGTTAACTTTATGTTGACTTTATATTGACTTTATTTGGCACAAGAYATGAACATACATGAACATTTAAAATAGGGTTTTTTTCATATTTATTAGAAAATATTTTATTGCATTATCTAGCATATAGAATCTCAAAAACAATTTGAGGTATACATGCACACTGTGGGGGATATATTATAGAAACTTTTCTACGATGCATACATATTAAAAACTATTGCAAACCTACTCCATTTAGGGTTATGGTATTTTATTGTATTATTCACTTGAGATGGAATATGAATAGTCAAGTGAATAAGAACCATCATCCAGAGTCGAAGAGAGCTCTCAGAAGATGAATCTGAAGGTCAAGCTTATGTATTTATACACATATAATATTAATGAAAGGTATTCCACGTTTATCTCCATTTGTGTGCATTCCAATAATGGTATCAGAGAACCTAGTTCTTAGGGCCTGAAATATGCTATGGTAGTTGTCCAAAACATCTTAGCAACTTCTATGTGTCTAGAATCACATCATTCCCTTGGGAATTTTCATTCCATGTGTAGATATGACTCTCTTCCCTCTACTTGCATCACTTTTTCAATTTGTGTTAGTCTACCTTACTCAATGTCATTTTCCCCCTCATCTATGTTGTGTACAAATGTTAGGGTTTCCATCTACTGTAAAATTTCTCGGATTCCTCACCATTGCAGTCAATATCTGACCAACCCAATTCTTCTCCCTTGATGTCTAGTCGACTAGTGAATGGATAAAAATCCACCATAACTAATGATGTGCTCCTCTTGAAATTCCTAGCATATATAATGAAGTTATATTCCTCATCATATAAGTTGTGCCTCAACTTACATGGATGTGAATCCTCCCTCTGGCCACGTTGGTCAAAAGTTTCATTTCCTGGGACAACAAACTACATATTGATTATTCCAGAAAAATTTTAATTGGTGACATTGCACCTCTCGATCAGATGGATGTAACACCCTCTTTGTGATTTGTATCGATGTCTCTTGGGGATATCTGGACTCTCCTTTCCATATTGGACAACCTCTTTCTTCCCCTACCTCATTCTTTGATTGAGGTTACAATAATAGGTAATGACCTTAATATTGTGGCCATACTCTCATTACTCAACCTATGATCAGATATTCGAATGCAACCATGAGGTATTTTGGAGAGAAGGTTCTCAACTTTTGTGCCTAGGGGTAACTGAAAAGGACATGTAGTAGGTTCTTGAAAATCAAGTGTTAATGGTAGCCAAAGAAGTCGAGGAGAAGTTGGACAAAGAGATAGGTTGGTTAGATATAGATTGGCTAGATGAAGATGTTTTGGATTAGACGATGAAGTGAAGAACTGAGAGGGAAAAGGTGCCTGGCAGGATTCAGGAAATGGGTCTACCCATTCTTCTCATCTACATACCTACCAGTTGCATCATTTTTTTGAGGCTTCTCTAATTGCTTGGATAACAACAATTCGACAGTGCTTCCATTGGTTTTATCTCACATTAGTTGGTGTGTCTGGGTTGAAACTCCAATGTACCTTGTTGTTCTTCTTAATGTATCACTCCTAAGGTTTTGGAACTTATAGGTTGTTGTTTCCCTGAAAATAGATCATAATTGTGAAACAAGAAACATTTCTCTAAATACATTGATGACTACCTACAAGATTCTTAATGAAGATATCGACTCGGTTCACCCATAACAAAAATTATTGTTTCATAGGAAAAGTGTTTTTTCAAAGTTGTTTGGACAGTACCCATGACCTTTGCAAAGTGAATCTAATTTTGCTTGGCCTCATTCACCATGGGTATCCCAAAGTCCCTAGAAACTTTTATTCTTCACAAGCACCAACCTTCCTTGAAGTTGGACAACTCCTCTTTATTTTCCTTCTCCACCATTTGTTATTCCATTTCTCATATCATGTGAGGGGAATCATCTCTTGGTTTGTTATTTACTTGAGGAGATAAACAATTTAATAGTTGCATCTCTACCAAGTCACATTCTCCCCAGAGAGAGTTGGTGGTTACTTCTGTCGGTTTCTAGTTCTACATAATATTTTTGTAAATGTGCACAGGGAGAACCAATAGTCCTTTATCTCTCTTCATGTTTTAACTTGATGGTTCTAGTAAAAAACTCAAGAAATTTATATTTTTTTTGCACTTGATGACTCATTCAAGAGGGTGTTTTTTTTATAATTTATGTTGCCAAGTTTGGTAATCACCTTAGATATTTTCCAGTATTTCGAATTGTAGAGTCTGATTGTTAAAGGATGGTGTTGAAATAAATCCTCTGAGTTATAATTTTTCTTTAAATGGCTTGTGTTGAGGAATTATTAGAGTTACTGAACAGTTAAATATTTTCTACTATTGCCAATATGTTCACAATAGACAAAGCAAATTTTCAATATGCTCTAACTTGTTTGCAAGTTTTTCAAGCCAAAGTAGAATTGCTTCAAAGTCAAACTCAACTTCTTCATGATGAACTTCAATGAAAGGATCTTCAACATTCTGAACTAGTCCTTGTTCAGAACAACCCTCTTTTCAATGATGATGATGATGATGATGATCAATAGCCAGTGCAGGAGAAAATCATTGAGCCAACTTCAGATACAAGTGAAGATGAAGATGAAGTTATCCATGAACAAGATCAAATTTCTCTTTCTAAGTTAATCATTAGACCTTTGCAAGAAATTATATATAATAAACACAGAACAAGTATTGGATATGAAAATAAATTTGCTTTTGATATTCTGGATTATACCAAACCAATCCAGTTCCAAAGTTCTATATTGCTTCAAGAAATTTCATATTCACATGCTCTAGTTCAAGAGAAAATTCCTAAATTCCAACATTGTCATTGAGTTAGTCACATGGAGGATCAATGTTTTTATCTTCATCCTTGTGAGCATTGTGGAAAGAGTAATCATAATTCAAATAAATATTCCAAAAACAATAAATCTTCAAGAGTAAAGAACCACTTTGGGTGGATCAATTCTTGCAAATGGTCATCAATAGCCAAGAAATTATATCAATCATATCGAATAATTCATTCTTGAGTATTGAGACATATCGCAGTGGAAATATTTTTGTCATCTCACCTTGTACCTGATAGGGGGGATAATATAAGTTATTGACATTCAAGCTTCAAGTTTCAAAATCCTATCAATTAAGCAGGAATACGTGATTTGACATCATAACCATAAACATGATTTGGTTTTGGGTTTTCCTTAAACCTCCATTTAGTAGAAGACATCATCTTCTGCTAGACAATAATTTGTGGTAATCTTAAACCTTCATTTAGTAGAAGACATCATCTTCCGTTAGACAATATTTTGTGGTCATCTTTAAACCTATATTTGAGAGAACTTCCAATTAGAATAAGACACCATCTTACATAAGTGTTGGCACAGGGGCAGACCCAGGGTTCAATGCTACAACAATGCATCGACAAAACCCTAACTACCAGCCCTTTAGGCAACACCTACGACGAAGATAAAGTCTCACCCGAGGTAGAGGCAGGGGTGGTTGTAGGACTCGAATGTCTGAAACCTTAGCTGGGACATAGATCTGTGATTGGAATACTTAAAAGAACACTTAGCACTGACATTTCATCAATATTTAACAAATATCTACTCCGCAGATAAAACAGAGCATCGCAACACTTATTCAGTTCTAATGTGTCTAAGCACTTAGCATAAAGAGATAGATTAGATATAGCAGGTTCCAGCACTAAGCACATTCACATAGTTCAGATCTAGCATCCATAAGCACAAAGCATAAATAAATATATCAAAGAACTTAGCATGTAACACATAAACACATGTATTCATCACACTAGGCAGAGAAACACAGCATATACGTGGTTCACCCCCACCCTGGGGCTATGTCCACCAACTCTTCTTCTATATTATCTTTGGTCAAGCTTTTTTACAGACACAGAGCATCCAAATCCCACTCTGCATAGGACAGGAGATCTATGCACCTCGCTAGATCATCCTTCCTTGCGTTACAACACAAAGCCTTCCAAAATATGTTACAACCACTTTCACTTAGCTCTGCAAGTCTCTCTCGGTATGCACAAAGCATCTACAAACCATACTTGCACTTAGCACAACATCACCTAGATGCCCCCTTTTCCTTACATCACCTAGACATCTATTTATACATTACAAAAGTGGGCCTAAGCATGGGTAAACACATGGGTCGACATCCCATAACCTTTACATAATCCCAAAACCCAAAAAGGACCCAAAAAGGGGTCGAGATTCTGTGATCTTTGCTTCGCCTTGCGCTCCACCTTCGACAGCCTGTTGAAGTCCCAAAATAGGTCAAACATGAACAATAACCCTCAAACCTTAGTCAAGGGAAAATAGGCCCCCAACACTCACCCGTGACTCGTCCCGAGTCACTCTGGTCTGGGTAGTTTTGCTTCAAAATACTCGATCTTGGCTCAAGCTGCTTGGACTTGTTGTTGTTCCATGGCCTCCTGTTCAGTGAACTCTTGGATTACTGCGTCATTGACAGGTCCCTCTAGGCATTGTTCAGCTGCACTGACAACCTGCTCCAGTTCTTCTCCTTGGCCTTCTACTTCTGTGAACAATTGGTAAGCCTTATCTTGTACAGTTTGGAGCCTCTGAGTTACTTCCATAACTCTGCTCTGAATAGTGTGGATCTGTTGTTGCGCAGTGCGCTGCTCTTGATATCACTTCATTCTTTCCACAACTGACAGGGCCTTCAACTGCGCCTGTAGTGTCTCTGCATGCTTCTTTTCTTCCTGGAGTTGTGACTCCAGTACCTGCAATTTTGGGTTCTCAGTGAGTTTCTCATACGTCTGGGCACTGCGATTACTCAACTCCTTATATTCTGTGGAAAGGGCCTTTAGTCTCTCAACTACGCTTCAGGCAGTGGCTTCTCTTTGATCCCCTACATCTTACGGAGTCTCGGGCACTGTGCAGATCTCCAAGTCTGTTATGCATTGTTGTAGCTTATGGATAGCTTATGCGAGTTGGTCTACTTGGTTCGTGACTCGGTCTTCTGCCTTTATTTCTATGACTGCCACAGAGTGAAGCGCTCTGCTGACTACTTCTTTCACTTTGAGTTTCTCTATGAGCAAATGTTCTTTTCCTTTTTTCATTTGTGTTTTTTCTTCGTCGAATTTCGCTTGGAGAGCAATATTTTCTTGTTGGGCAGTGTTGCATTGTTCTACAAGTATGCCTTTCACTTGCTTCAAGGCCTGGGTGGCTTGGTAAGTTTCTTGTTATGCTCGTCGAAGGTGAGCTTCGATTATATCAGCTAGTCGGTGGAGTTGGGCTAGCTCATCTCCCAACTGAAGTTCTCTGGATGGCAGGGGTGCAGTGGAGACTGAGTGACTAGAGTGAAGTGCTTGATTTACCCCTTGGAGTTTAGTCTCAATTATATCATACATTTTCTCATGTTGGGCTTCTTCTTTCTCAGTTATTTCCAGTGAAGCATCATTCAAGGCTGCTATGATGAAGTCAAAATCATTAGAGGTGAGGATAGTTTGCATCTTGGTCATGGTGGCTTTCAGTTTCTTCCAGGAAGAAGGTTTCGGGGGAGAAACCTTCCTCTTATTCAAGGAGTCAGCCTCGTCTCTAGGTGGTGTTACTTCACCTTTATTTTGTTCAGATTCTGTTCCATTTATCTCTTCACCATCACCCCCCTCACTCTGGTGATATGGAAGCAGTCTTCACTAAGGCACTACTTAAATATTGATCTTCTTCGGTCTTCTTTGTCCTGTTGGGTCTGGGTGTATCATGCACAGTTTCTGGGCTGTCAAGGTCAAACAACTCGACAGGGTCTGCTGAAATAAGGAAGTTCGTTGACTAGTCCTTAGTGATCTCCTCCAGTTCCTCTTCCGTCATCTTGTAGTATGACTGAAGTTGTTTCTTATGTTCATTGGCTCACGCTGTAATGTAAATGAAATGTTGATTTGCGTTGAACTTCATCAGGGGCCAGAACCGGTGTAGAGTGTTCGGAGTCATGCGAATCTCGAATTCTATGGATTTCTTCAACTGAAGGTAATAGGTATGAAAAACAGCGTTCGACTGTCACTATTTGTTCATATCACTCGAATACCAGAGTGTAGAGAACTTCGTGGCCAGAAGCTCAAATGGCTCGATATCGAGGAAGGTCACACCTTCCGGCATCTCCCAAGAAATAAAGGCGATAAGGATCAAGAGACAACTAAAGTGAAATCCATAGCCTTGATCTTGTGCTTCGTGGCAATCTAGCTTGAGCTGAGTTACTAGGTACTTCGCCCAGTTCATCTGCAGGCCTTCTGTGCACTTCCCTGCGAGGTCAATGACAAAAATGATGACTTGTGTAGGTCGATTCTTCCTTACTAACTTTCCTGCAATTAACTAACAGACGAGGTGCACTGTGTCGTTCTGTATGGAGGCTACCTTTTAGCCTCTTATTCCCTTCTCAACATTGCCATAGGTGTCCTTGATTTTCTATGCTAGTGCATGGTCCATGGATTTTCTGAGATAGAAATCATGTGGATCAGGTCCTTGCATACTCAACCCTGTGATCCTATGGATCAATGTTGGATCAACTATAATATAGAAGTTCAACCACAAGTAGCCACCATGGTAACATGAAAGTAGTATCTTGACACAGGAATTGACTTCCTGGTGTCTACCAAAGTGTGGAATCTTCATGACATTCAGCAGGGTGGACTGCGCGAGGTTCATCATCCACGACTGGGGGATTATCTTTGAATTCTTCCCTTTTGTTCTGGTTAGGTACTTGTATGGGGCGAGCATGTTATACACTTTTCGGTCTCCGAGGTTGAAGTCATTGAACTTCAACGCTGCAATCTTGTCCTGGTCTTCTCAAACTGTGTGTATCCCCTTCGAGAGGTACGCAGTAGCCAAGGTGTACTCAAAATATCTGGGTACGCTATCACGATTCACTATGCCAGTCAGAGGCGTAATATAGGAGGGAAATATGGTCGGTATCATCTTTGCATTCGCTAGGTCATCCCTGCGCTTGGTTCATTTTTCTTCTGATGGTTGGGATGGTCCAACTCTACGAGTAGTTGACGAAGAGGATTCCACTCCTCTCGTCGAGAAAAATTGTACCCCTATAGACATTACTCTTTCAAACATGACTCTCTCAGTCATGAGGTCCATGAGTACTTTCATTACTGATTCTTCGACTGTGTTAAGTTCTTCGAACATGTACGCTCGGGGTTGGAAATATTGCGTTTAAGAGAACCCAGTTACTACAACGAAATAGATGGAAATAACGAAAACATCACTGTGTAAAATCAACTTAGTCTGTGGGTTCATATTCTAGGTTAACAAAAAATTTCTCGGTACATGGCATGACAGGATAAATAGGTAACTCAACAACGGATCTCTTGCAATGGGTATGGAGCCTTCATTAACTATGTTTTGTCCATTACAACGTGACCCAATGGTCTAGTGGCGAACCATAAATGCCTTTCTACCCATTCAGAGCGTCGGTCTAACGATTATAATGTACCCAACAACTATATTGCTTCTCCATGGAGAAGTGCCATGTGTTGTTGTTCTGATATCCCAACGAAGTTCCAATTTTGCAAATTTTCCTTCTTCAAAGTTCCTCCTGGGTCCTTCTGTAACTTGCTCTCTTCTTACTTAACTTTCTGAAATTCTTTCTAGTGAGCTTCATCTCAATATTCCTTTTTCCATTCTGATTCTTATCTTCTTTTGACATAGTTACTTCGCGTTGTTGAGATTCTTTCCTAGGATTCAAGGGTAATATTTCTTCTTTATCTGGGATAGGTACTTCAGTCTTCTGTGGGTCCTCTAATGTTCTTTCAACTTTGACATCCAAGTCTCTAGTGTTAAATAGATTCGATATGTTCTCTTGTTCTTTAATCAAGTGTGTGATCCTTCTAGTCATGAAATATTTTAACTCTTGCTTCTTTTGCTCTAAGACATCTTCTTCTTCCTTCCTTCTGGCCTGGTTTCTTTCAATCCAAGGTTTCCCTAGTAACATAGAAAATGGGGGGTTGTTCTCAATAAATTTAACAATCTCAAAATCTTCCTCTGTCAAAGTACCACTGGCCTTCATAGATCTATGGATAACATTTCCACATAGGGTTATCAGTTTTCCTCTGAATAATCCTATTCCTCCTCATGAAGAAATCAGAGCAGGCTTCCCTAAAAGTTCCCAAGTTCTTTCTGTCATAATATTCACCTATGTTTACTCATGTAGAACATAAACAATGTTGAAGTCTCATAATATTGCTTCTATGCAGTCTTTTTCTTTGAATATCTCTGATAATCTAACATGTCGGTGGTCATTCAGGGTTTCTTTCATCTGTGGAAATACTTTCTTTGATTCTACTTGGGGCTCTACCATATTCTTATTTTTTGAATCTGCCTTAGGATTTTCTTGTCTTATGTTCATTCCTTCAAGCTTAGCAATCATTCTAGGGAAATTCAACACTTTATGGTCCATAGCTTTACAACAAAGACAACTAGGTCTTCTCCCAGGGCATTCCTTAGCAAGATGTCCCATTTTTCTGCAACTGTAGCGAAGGGTTAATCCTCTCTTTCTTTTAAATGATCCCTAGCCCTTCCTGTACTACACACTAGGATCATAGTAGCTAACCTGCAAAAAATTATTTCCAGGATTTTTCATCCATGGTTAGTCCAAACATTCTTTCTATGCATGGGTATAACATATATTTCACTATTATTATCATATCTATTCATATCAAACCTTCTCTTGTCTAGCAGTGCCCTAGTTTTCAGGCTAGGACAAACTCTATCAATCATACCTAGATCCATACTGTTGAAACTAAAATTTCCACTTATCATACTTCTACAGAGCACAAAGATTTCAGATCTGGAACTTTTCACTATTGTTACCTTTATCAGAGCACAGAGCTTGCAGATCTTACCTTTTTTCTTCGGATATAACCTCTTTTCTTGGCACCGAGATTCACAGGTCGATCAAAATACTATGCACTAGGGAAACAAATCTATGCACAAAGCTTTGATAGTTTCAGGTCGAATCTTTGCACAAAGCTTCTTCCCCAGCAATCACAGTTTCAAGTCCTGGCAACGAAACAATTTGTTGGCATAGGGGCAAACCCAGGGTTAAACGCTACAACAACGCACCAACAAAACCCTAACTACCAACCCTTTAGACAACACCTGTGAAGCAGATGAAGTCTCACTCGAGGTAGAGGCAGGGGTGGTTGCAAGACTCAAATGTCTGCAACCTTAGCTGGGACACAGATCTATGATCAGAATGCTTAAAAGGACACTTAGCACTGACAATTCATCAATATTTAACCAATATCTACTCTGAAGATACAACAGAGCATCACAACACTTATTCAGTTCTAATGTGTCTAAGCACTTAGCATAAAGAGATAGATTAGATCTAGAAGGTTCCAACACTAAGCACATTCATATAGTTCAGATCTAGCATCCATAAGCACAAAGCATAAATATATCTATCAAAGCACTTAGCACGTAACACATAAAGACATCAATGCATCACACTAGGCAGAGAAACATAGCATATATGTGGTTCACCCCCACTCTGGGGCTACGTCCACCAACTCTTCTTCTTTGTTATCTTCGATCAAGCTTCTTTATAGGCACAGAGCATCCAAATCCCACTCCGCGGAGGATAGGAGATCTACACACCTCGCTAGATCCTCCTTCCTTGCATTGCAACACAAATCCTTCCACAATCTGTTACAACCACTTGCACTTAGCTCTGCAAGTCTCTCTCAGTATGCACAAAGCATCTACAAACCATACTTTCACTTAGCACAACATCACCTAGATTCCCCCTTTTCCTTACATCACCTAGACATCTATTTATACATTACAAAAGTGGGCATAAGCATGGGTAAACCCATGGGCCAACATCCCATACCCTTTACATAATCCCAAAACCCAAAAAGGGGCCGAGATCCCGCAATATCTGCTTCATCTTGCGCTCCACCTTCGACATCCTTTCAAAGTCCCAAAATAGTTCAAACATGACCAAGAACCCTCAAAACTTGGTCAAGGGCCAACAATAAGCATCTAGCTAAATTAGGAAATATTCTAGGAATCGTTGAGCCTTAGTGCCAAGTACTAGGGTTTTGGTCTTCCTTAAAACACCATCACCCTTTAGTAGAATACATCATCTTCTACTAACCTTTTGGTTTGTGGTCATCCGAAAACAACTATATTCTAAGAGAACATTCAACCATTGATAGTTTTCCACTCCCAGATTTCAGTTCTCTTCTTGGACTCACATTCACCCCTTCGAATTAAGGGGGGATATTTTGTAATCCTAATATGTTTAGGGTTTTGGTATGTTGAAATATTGTTCAATAATAAGAGGGTGGATTGAATTAGTATTGCTTCTTTTTCACAATTTTAATCAATTCTTTAATTATTAAAATTATTAACCATAACAATTGATCAACAAGAAAGTACAGTACACAGAATTTTAAATGTAACAATCATAAAATTTATATTTCATTTACAAACTACAAATTATAGGGGACACCAATATCCCTT